>JABBWF010000500.1:0-21767 GCA_016647645.1 Suillus variegatus
CAACAGTGAGCAAACTTTTTCTTTGATTTTGTGCTGGTGAACCTCTAGTCTTTTTTTTTTCTTTTCTCTCTTTCTTTTTCTTCTTCTGTTTCTGTTTCTTTTTCTGTTGCTGTTTATTATATTTTTCTCTTTTTCATTTGTCTCTTTTTCTTTTCAGTTCATTCACATATTAGTGTTATTGTTCTGAATTTGTTCCAGGATCTTCGTGTTGTCTTTACGTCCATCTAGGCAAAGGCTTAGTGGGAAGACTTCAGGAGTTGATAGTGACGCTTGACCTCACTCATCTGAGTAGCGATACTGAGCCAGGGTTTTCTTTGTCTGCTAGACTTTAGTTGTTGAATAGGGGACTTGGTACTGAAAGCCAAGGACGTCCGTTCCTGATTCTGTTTAATACTCATCGTGAGTTCCTTGGCAGCAGGTTCAATAATAAACTAAGAGTCCTACTGAACATTTGACTAGTCCTGACCTTTGATTCTACCTGTTTGTGCTGAGGGGGTGATTGTTATAACTTCGCACGACTTTCTGTAGTAAGTTTATTATGAGAAGCATTGTTACTGAAGGAAGGGTTTCTCTTATCATTCTATTTCTTTTTTTTAGTCAGTGTCATACTGTTGGGCTGATTTTTCTCTGGTCGCTGCCATACTGTTGGAGTGATTTCATTCTGTCTATTTTCTATTGCATCCATACTGTTGGATTGACTGCATACTGTTGCTAACCTCGTGGAAGTATTTGTGTCCGAATATAGCTTGGGGAAGTGTAAACAGCCACCCACGAACAACCACGTTATCAGTCATTGGTATTTGTCTGAATCACTGACCGTGGAGATATTTGGTTTTATAGGTATTTATCTATAGATCATCTATCTAAGAAGACACCGCGTTTGGTGGCCAGGACGTAATGGCACGGTATGACGTTGGCGCCTCGAGGTGGGTCCACTACCTCCCACGTACCTAGCTTCTCCAACTGACTTATCTCATAGTCCACCGCCTCTTGCCATTCAACGGCATCAGGACCGTTTAGGGCCTGTTGGAGTGTGGGTTCCGGCTCTGCGGCGGCCAAGGCAAGGTGAAGATAATTTTCTTCATCCATTAGGTCTACCTCTGACGCCTCTAACAGATTCTCCATCGTTAGGGCAGCCGTCTGACCCTCGTTTAGGGCCACATAGTATCCGGGGGGTGGTCTTGCCCTCGTCAACCTCGTTGGAGGAGTAGATGGCTGAGGTTGCTGGGGAGTAGATGGCTGAGGTTGCTGGGCGGTAGATGGTTGAGGTTGCTGAGGAGTAGATGGCTGAGGTTGCTGTGGCCTGGTGATGGGCTGGACGCTATTAGGTGAGTTATTATTACCGTTGCCGCTGTTATATTCGTTTACAGCAGTAGACTCCCCCTCATCCAGCATACCATCGGCTGCCAGGATCGGCGCGAAGGTGACATTCCTTTCGACCGTCACTCGACGCCTACCGGGCCAATATACCCGGTATCCCTTACTCTCAGTGTCTACTCCCACGAAGACTGCCTCCTCTGCTCTCGCCTCCAGCTTGCCAGCCTCCAGGGCATGGACGAAAACCGTTGCCCCAAACTCGTGGGCTCGCGACAAGTCCGGTTTGGACTTGCGCACCATCTCGTAGGGTGTGCTACCTGGGATGGCTCTCGAAGGTAAGCGGTTCTTGAGCCATGTCGCATAACTAACGGCCTCGGCCCACAGATACTTTGGCATGTCTTTGCCCAGGAGCATCGCTCTCGCATGCTCGACCAGGGTGCGATTGAGTCGTTCGGCGACACCATTCTGTTGCGGTGAGTCGTGCACCGTTAGTTGTTGTTCGATGCCTTGCTGATGCAAGTATTGCTCGAACTCAGTGCTCAGATACTCCCCTCCTCTGTCCGAACGGACTTTGCGCACGCGCACACCTGGCGACTGCCGGGTCACCCACGCCTTGTAGGACTTGAACGCGGTAAGTGCATCACTCTTCTGTTTGAGGAATTCCAGTCGCGTTTGGCGGCTGTAGTCATCCGTAAAGCTGACATAGTATTTGCAGCCGCCCAAACTTGTCGTTTGCGCCGGTCCCCAGAGGTCCGTGTGTACCAACTCTCCATAGGTGAGTGCGCGCGTTGTAAAGAGTTGGTTCCTGGCGGGCTTACACAAAAGCGTTACCTTTTGAGACTCTGAGTGTGAGTAGGATATTCGTCCCTAAGAGACTGCCTATAGGATTATCTCTTGATATAAATGCAAGGGATATCTAATGTTAAGATCGAAGAAGGGAGAACGGAGTGATACCTTTGATGCGTCTGAAGTTCCGAAGAATTTGTCCGAAATGTCCGGTCAGTTGACCGGTATGTCCGACTGTTGTCCGATGTTGAGAACGAAGGTCCGAAGTCGCGCGAGGTTTCCGGGGAGTTTCCGGTGAAACTGTAAGGTCTCCAGCGAAAGAATAGGATCTGCGTAGTACAACTAGCAAAGTTCGTTGAAAGACTTAAGGAATTTTTCAATAGCAAGAAATTGGCAGCGGTTGAGCCAAACAATCGATTCGAAGAACAGAATCAATTTGCGCGAAGTATCGAAATTCCGAAAGTGACCTCTATTGACTATGACTTTGAACGAGGGATCAGAAGTACCGTCCGAGTATTTAGCGAGCCAGAATATATCCTATGGCGTGAAAGTCCGGAATCTACATAGGCGAAAACTGTAGCGCGATAAGACATCCGAAATGTAATAAGACTCGAGGCGAGTCGCTTCAAGAATGTACATGTAATAATGCGCGAGGAGCATATCTATACGTATTAGCAAGGATTTTTGACGTATGTTCCCTTGGGTACAATCAATAACAGATAAACAAGTGAAAGACGCACCAGCGAAGTCAAACGGGCAAGGATAGGACATGGTACGGAGGATCGGAAAAGCTGGAAGGGCCTCGGGAATGGGCGGACGACCTTCGGACAACTCGGAAGAATGTGCGGGACCTTCGGAAAGTCGGGAGTGTGTCGGGAAGCGTAATATGTGAATTCGACCAGATACGTGTCCAGCGCCGACCCGAGTGTTACATCCGCGGGGGTCTCGAATACTGACCGTCCCCGGTCAGACGTACTCGAATTTGGACTTAGCGAAAATCTGTAAGGTTTGCATGCACATGACCGATTTCCATATGTGGGGCGGCACGAGAACTGGTGGAGCGGTGGATCGTGGGAGTTGTGGAAATGTGGATACCCTAGAACAATGAAGTCCCGGGAGTGGCACAAATTGTCGTTCCCTATAAATTCTCGTTCTTCCCGCTACAACTCTCTTCCTTCCTCACTACTTCGTTTTACAACATGTCTTTCTTCATAGCTCCCGTCAACCCCGATGCCGAACGCCTACTGCGCGAATTTGACGCGCACTTGGTCGAGCTAAACACGCTCGCCACCCTTATTCCGTTGGACGGCGCGAGTTCCGTCGTCGATATGGAGACTTGGTGCGCTGACTGGGACGAGTTTTTGGTAAGCAGTTCCGTAGTATCGGTCTCATATTTCTATTTTCGGTTTGCTAACTTTCCCGTTTTCTTTTTAGACAAATTTTGGCGCGTGCCAGGCCGAAGCGACGGAGAAGCACGTCGCCCTCCCTTTGACTGCCGCTATTGGCGCGAAGGGAGACCAATGCGTCGCCGCGTATCCGCGCGTGCAGACTGCTATCGTCGCCGATCGGAAGGCGGCTGCCGAATATGAGAAGAAGATGGAGGAGGAACGCCGGATCGCTGAGGAGGAAGAGGAGCGCGCACGAAAGGCTGAAGAAGAGACACTCGCCCGCAAGACTGCCAAGGCGATCGCCTTGGCGCGCAAGATCTTCGAGACTGCGCAGGAAAATGAGAGGGCAGGTGAAGATGGTGGGGAGGAAGGTTCTTCGGAGGAGGAAGAAAAGACTGGCGATACCATCGTCGTCAAACAAAAGGTATGTCTTTTTCCTTTTTGTCACCGATTTGATACTGACTTTATCTTCAGACCGGACGCATGTCTACCGACCGTACAACACTCCACCGGCACCCTAAACCTTGCGTTAAGTGCGCGCGAGGCGAGCTTCGTTGTTACGGTCGCCCGGGTCGGAGTTGCGAGCAGTGCCGGAAGGCACATGTTCGGTGCGAGTTCAGCACCACCCCTCCGAGTAAGTTTCTCTCCTTGTCTTTTCATCGGATCGGAGCTGACTTGTACTTCTTTTTCTTAGAGGGCAAAAAGGCTAAAGCTGCCGCTGCAGCTGAGGCTTCGGTTCCTATCGCCGGACCGTCTCGCCCTTCCGGAAGGAGGGCTACCTCGGACCGCGCAACAATCGTGTCGGAAGATGAGGGCACTGCGCCTCGCGGTCGTCCGGGTCCGAAGAAGGGGAAGAGGAAGGCTTCGGAAGTGGAGGAAGACGAAGAGTTGGATCTCGATGAGATCGATGAACAGTTGGAGCGGGAGTTCGCCATCTGGGGCGCAAAGTACCAGCAGGCGGAGGGAATCATGAAGGAGATGAAGTTGGAGATGGACCGGGTCGGCGCGCTCATGGCCAAGAGGCGCCGGATCCGGAAGTAGATAATTCTCTTGGTTCTCTCTTTACCAATGTACCATATGTCTCTAATAGATGGCTTCGGTTTCGGTATTCCGGTGTGTGTCCTAAGTCCAATACCATGTCCATGTTCCTAGTTCCGGTTTGTCCTTCGCCGTGCCTATGAAATAATAAGAAAAAGATTGAGCGTTCGCTATCGGAAGTCTTGGAATAAGGGAAAAGCAATTCCTATCGTGCGGTTTACCATCCGTCTTGTTCTCGTCCTCGCGCTGTCTTCCTCTACTCCTCCGGTCGATCGGATCATGGTTCTAAGTCTGTCAAAGTGCGTGGTGCGCTACCTCCGCGTGAGAATAGGAAATTGTATAGTACTCGTCGCTGCGCGGAATATGTTCGGAATTCTAAGTTCGATCTCGTAAGTCCTTGTCGCTAAATAATTGTCTGTGCGCTTTCGCGCGGATCATATGTGAGAGTTGTTCGGAAGTTCGGAATTAGGAAGGGATCACCGGACTAAACCCGGGGTAAAACAGAGACTATCATACTGCTTTTATGTTTTTGTATTTTCGGGAGAAATGGATTTGTCGCAAGTTATTCGTCGGATCCTATGTCGAATTCTTCGTCTGCTGGCTCTTCTACCGCTTCGTTCGCAATCTTGTCCAATGCTTCTTCGTCAAGGCCGGTGATACTGGTTACGGAGACTTTGCTTTCGCTTCTTGGGAAGTACGGAAGTACACGGAACGCCGCATATCTAAGCTTGGATATCGCACCGTCCAACTCGCCTAATACGTACGAACCTCCGAGAGTCCTGCGAAGGACAATCATTGGTCCGAGGTACCTCGGTTTCGTTTTCCGGTTGAGTTCGTATTCAATCTTGGAGTTCCGTACGAGTACTAGAGTGCCCGGAGCGAAATCGTGGTCCTTGATGGTGTTTCGGAACTTCTCTTCAAATTCCCGGATGGACCGGAATCGCGCTTTCATGACTTTGTCCTTTATGCTGTCTAGGTCTTCTTGTCGTTTCATGAGTTGACGCGTACGCCATGCTATGAGGTCTTCGGACGTGAATGTCTGTTGATCCGGAAGATCTACAAGAAAGGTCGCTTCGGCGAGGTCAAAAGGGAATATCGGTTCTACTCCGTGTACCATGAAGTAAGGCGAAAGTCCGGTGGACTGCTGAATAGTTACTCTCTCAGCCCAAAATGCAGCGTGCGCATGCGAATACCATCGTGATTCCTCCCCCTCGGAACTTTTCATGATGGCCTCCCGGACATCCCGGTGCCGGCGTTCTATGATTCCGTTAGCTTGCGAGTTGTACGGTGATATCCGAACATGATGAACGTTATATCGCGCGACTAGATCGTCTACCGCGGCTTTAATAACTGGCGCATTGTCGGTAACGATTTCGACTATCGGACCCCATCTGCAAAAGAGGTCTTCGAAGATAAATGATGCTATAATCTTCGTAGATTCTTTTCGGAGCATTCTCCACTCCGGGTAAGCTGTCAGCGCGCAACGAGCATGAATAATTCGGTCAAACCCTCCGGCTTTCGGCATCATCATAACATCGATGTGTACCCTTCGGAAGATTCCTCCAGGCATCGGAACTATCGGCGGGATGTGCAGTTTCCGGATTTGTCTGATCTGACATTCATGGCAAGTCCTGTTGTACCACTTGATATCGTCAGTCATCAGCGGCCACCAAAATCGGAGAAGGAGGCGGATTCGGATCGTAAATACTCCCTTATGCCCTAGGTCGTCGTGCGCCTCCTTCAACAGTTTGTAACGCTTTGCTTCAGCGACTACGAGTTGGTGTTTTCCTTGCATATGTTTCCTCCACATCCTTCCGTCGAGAATGAAATACTGTCGCGACGCGTTGACCAGTGTATCGTATTCTTCGTCTTTGAGTTCCGACGGTCTTTTCCGATTTTCAAGAAACTTCCGGATATTGAGAATCCTTAAGTCTTGTGCTTTCGCAACATCGGAACGCGGAATGCGAACTTCGTTGTGGTTGATTTCGGCGGTACCTAACAGAACAAATAACGCAGGGGAACGGGTGAGTGGGTCAGGAACGGGTGAATCATGCGGGCGACGCGGATTGTCGGCATCCGTTCGCGCGATAGCGTGTTTTCGGTCATTGAGAATTTCCATAGAAAACGAGTACGAGCGGTCAAGCCAGTCCTCGTGATCGTCGTCTTCATCTGGATCTTCATCAGCGTGAGGTCTCCTTGAGAGTCCGTCAACACCGGCGTGCTTCGCTGCGGGAACGTGAACTAGCGTGAATTGAAATAAAAGAATACCCGCGATCCATCGGTTGATTGTCGCATTCGGTTGGAGGTCGGGGTTATTGATCATCCCTTTAATATACTTGGCGTCGACCTCAACCGTAA
Organism: Suillus variegatus; assembly: GCA_016647645.1. Classification (NCBI taxonomy): domain Eukaryota; kingdom Fungi; phylum Basidiomycota; class Agaricomycetes; order Boletales; family Suillaceae; genus Suillus; species Suillus variegatus. Next base: position 6,888 of record JABBWF010000500.1, read on the forward strand.
GGTTGGTGACTCCGAAAATAAAGACCCGGACTGCGCGGAGGGCGCGGAACAAACCATATAGTTCTAGCTTCGCTTGTGAGTACCTGCTTTCGACTTCCGTAAGTGCCATAGACCCGAAGCGGTCCGGATAGCGTTTTCCGTCTTCTCCGATCTGCAAAAGAATATACCCAACTGCGATATTAGACGTGTCAACTGCGAGAATGACTTCGCGTCCACATTCGTAATCGATCGGACGTAGTGCGGGCGACTCTAATATGGAGTCCTTCAGGATCTGCATTGATTCTTGCTGTTCCGGACCCCATATGAAGGGTGCATTTTTCCGCGTGAGGTTTACCAGTGGTTTTGCGATCTTTGAAAAATTCTTGATAAAGATGCGCAAGACTCCGCAGGTCCCAAGGAAGCCCCGTACATGCGTAACGTTGCGACACTCCGGCCAATCTCGGATCTTTTGCACCTTCGATTCTTCGGGGATTCGGCCTTCGAGCGTACACTTGTGTCCAACGATGATTGCTGTCGGCGCGGCTAGAACGAATTTAGTAGCAGATACGGTTACACCGACATTCTCGAGTCGCTGGAGTATGCGGTTGACTACTATGCAATGTTCCCATATGAACCGGCGGATACCCGTGTTTTCCGGAATGGTTTCGTATGAGCCGTCAGCTCTCTGATACCGCGTCTTTACTGACTTAATCGGAACATCGTCAATGAACGGGTATGTAAAGTCCGGGATCTCGTTTTGCAAAATGAAGGCCATATCACCTTGGTATACTTGAACCGCATTAGCGTGTCCTTGCGGAAGCGTAGTTAGGCGATGAGGTCCGAGCGGAGTTCCGAACGTTGTCATATCCCGCGAGTCTTCGTGGAGTGACCGCTGGTCATACCCTGAAAGCAAGTCCAATATTGAGTAACATGCGTAGCACGCGAAGGCCGCGGCGAGATGATCGACGAAGGGCGGAACGGAAGCATCGCGTATTGTTACCTTATTGAGTAGCTGCAAGTCGTGAACTAAACGTAGGGAAGTTTTGTCTTTCTTGACGACGCAAAACCATCGTGAACGATACGCGGCGGTGGAAGGCTCGTAAACTCCAGTGTCAATTTTTTCCCGTACAATGCGGATAACTTCTTTCGTGATTGCCGGTGGAATGGGGATATTCCGCTGAGACCAAGGAGTATGCTGGATTGTCGGAATCTTGACTGGCGGAAAATAGGTTTCATTAAGACGTCCGCGCTCGCTTGCGTCCCAAGCGAAGGCTTTTTCATGTGCCGAAACTAGCCAGCGTACGAGCTTAAGTTCTTCCGGCCATAACCACTTTGCGGGGTCCAAATCTAACTTGTCCAATCTTTCTTGCGTGAAGCGGATGCCCGGAACGAATTCGGGCGGATGGGTTGGCAATGGAGGCATGCCGGCCAAAGGATCGTCGGGTAATTTTCTCGTAATCCGGAATTCCGGCGGCATAGTCGTAGATACGGTGCGGACTTTCTTCGCAACTGGCTTGTATACCAGCGCGTGTTTGGCTTGATCGAAAGAATATACACTGTGAAAAGCATCGGTAGATGCGCGATTAATGCAGGAATGCGTGGATACGAGGTAATCGTGGTGCGACAGGGTTTGCTGTGATAAAAGGATGCGGGTGGGGTATCGGTGCTCCTTGAGAGCGAGGATTGCGCGGATAGCGCGAGACAGTTAGCTTCAGGATATATACAAAATGGAGAATTAGAAATATCGATAGTCCGTAGATCTCCCCGCGGATGCGGATCATCGGTCGTTAAAAACCCTTCGGCATCGGGTGATCCGTACATAACATACCATGTTTACACTTCGGGCACTTTTTCATCCAAGGTTCCGTAGGAATCCGGATGACCTTTCCGCTGTTTGGGTCTGTCAGCGTGATATCCTGATCTCCGTTTGGAAGATCAACCGTCTTGCAACTCGTTAGCGTGAAAAATGGTCTGCCTAAAAGAACGTCAAAAGCAGCGACTGGAACAATCTGAACCTGAAACAGCATTTCTCCGGCACCGAAATCGATCGGAAAGTTTTCCATAACCCCGAGCGTCTGGTCCGATGATGTGTTAACTGATTCCATGGTCATCTGGTAATCCGAGCGGAGCGGGACCCCTCCGAGACTGCGCCATACCGATTGCGGCATTACTATCACCTCAGCACCTTGATCGAGGACGCAGGTAAGTACCCGTCCTCCGGTCGTAGTGCCTCGGATGGTTCGCAATGACTTGAAATGATCAGCGACAATGCGTCCGTCGTTAGCCCTCTTCATATGTTCGTCCCATCCCTTCAGGAATTGCTCCGTCTGGGGGTGACCGCTGAGTTCGTTTACCGAAACCGTACCAACCGTGACACGTTTGGATGTGGTGAGGTCTTTCAACGCTTTTCGGATGTCAGATGATGAAGCGATAAGGTCCCGGATAGGGACGTTAACGTCCGTGTCGAGGATTCTGTCCATAACTCGTTTCTCCGCGTCCTTGTCTTCTAGCGGAAATGCGTAGCGGTATTGCGGGGCCGGGGTTGTCGAGGATGATGCGATCGGAACTGCTGGGTCGGTGGCGAAAGGTTTGGTCGCTGGTTTCACAACCACCGTCCCAGGATTCGGTGCTTTCTTGGTCTTCGCTTCTCTTACCTCCGGAGATACGATTTCCTCCGTTTGTTCCGTGACCTTTGGACGAGGGTCCTGGTTTCGGACGCGGTGGTACGTCAACGCCTTCGAACCTAGCGGTTTTACCTTTGTTTGACCTTCTTGCGCGTTCGGCGGTAAATGCCGCGTACTCTGCGTTGACCTGTCGGATTTTGTCCAGGTGTTCTTGTTCCTCTTCGTCTTCCATGGTTTCGCTACAGGTGTGTAGAAACGCCGATGAGTCAATTTCCGCGATGACTTCGAATATCCGGTGCGGCACGGTAATATACTCCTGCTTGTACCTGAATAGCATTAGCTCCTGTAGCCGGTGTCTGACCAGTGTATTTATCGATCCGGTCCTTAAAGGAACCGTCTTCCCGAGAACCGGGGATTCTGCTTCCATCGGGCATATATACTTTACCCTCGTTCTCAATGATCTTTCCGCTCGTAATGTATTCCCGACGACTACTGCACCATTTCGCGATGTGACTCTTTCCTCCGCAGAAGTAGCATTCGTACGGAGTACTTTGCAAGCTATATTCCTTTTTGACTACGATTCCGCCGGATGGCTGTGTCACCGTTACGGAAGGTTGCGCGACCGGGGTCGGTGCGATAACTGTTCTGTAGGTCGGCTGAGCTGGCGAAGAAAACGATGCGGAAGTTGAGACGACTGGCGCCGTTCCGGGTAATAAGAATACGGCCGCAGTATATACTTGATCTATCGGATATGGTTCGTCCGGGTGGTGATCTACCATTTTGATTTCTAAGCGCCTGCGGATGATAGCGTTAGTGGTCTCATGAATACCATCTAGGAACAATTTGTCGCGTTCGAGTTCCGCGAGTTTCTTCTTCGTTATTAGGAACTTAGAGATCTTGAGAAAGTTCCGATAATACGTTCCGAATTCATCGCGTGTGCGGATAGGGATGCGTGCTTGCTCCGCGCAGAGGTTGTCTAGATCGTTCCGAGTGTAGCGACGGTCACCTTCACATCCCGGGTATAGGAGTTTAAGTGCGTCGTAAAACTTTTTCCAATCTTTGCCGTCCGCTTCATCGAGCATTTCCCACGTCTCAGATTCTTCTACGGGAGCGTAACGGATCGCGGCCTTGATGCGTTTTTCTTCCGTTAGGCCGGCATGATCTCCGAGTAGGGCTACATCCTCTAAGTATGCAAGGAGGCGAGTTGCGGTGCCATCGAATTTGGGAGCTGCGTCAGTTCCGCGAAGGGGCATTCTGTATGTTGACGAAGACATTGGTACTGATACGAGTGACGGAGGTAGTAACGAGATTTGTGCGGTTGGCGGGGCTCGTAACGGGGTTGCGGAAAGCGATGGGATCTGGAGAGCAGGTAACTTAGGTCCGGAAAACGAAGGGAGTGCGGCTACGCGTTGTCTAGGTGAGGGTGCGAAGAGTAGCGGGGTTACGCCTAGAAACGGGTTTTCCGGCGAGGGGTCTTGCGGAAATGCTGAAGGGAGTGTTTCGTGGGTTTCCGATAACGGACTATCTGAAAGTAAGGAACGGAGTGCTTGTGCGGCGTGGGTGTCGGAAGGATCTGTGTCTTCTTCTCCTCGAGTTTCTGGAATTAGTGTGGAGTCGGGAGTATTCGGCGATAGTTGCTGTAAGACGGAGAACTCGGAAGATGCTCCTGAAGGGAGTTCCGACGGTCCAGGGATGTCGGCTTCGATGATGAAGTCTTCCTGCGGAAATTCAATGTTTTGCAAGATGCGGCGGGGGTTTCTCCGAAGTTCTCTTTCTCCGACCTTAATGGAGTCCCTCGCGGTGGGCTCCAGTTGTAAAGAGTTGGTTCCTGGCGGGCTTACACAAAAGCGTTACCTTTTGAGACTCTGAGTGTGAGTAGGATATTCGTCCCTAAGAGACTGCCTATAGGATTATCTCTTGATATAAATGCAAGGGATATCTAATGTTAAGATCGAAGAAGGGAGAACGGAGTGATACCTTTGATGCGTCTGAAGTTCCGAAGAATTTGTCCGAAGTGTCCGGTCAGTCGACCGGTATGTCCGACTGTTGTCCGATGTTGAGAACGAAGGTCCGAAGTCGCGCGAGGTTTCCGGGGAGTTTCCGGTGAAACTGTAAGGTCTCCGGCGAAAGAATAGGATCTGCGTAGTACAACTAGCAAAGTTCGTTGAAAGACTTAAGGAATTTTTCAATAGCAAGAAATTGGCAGCGGTTGAGCCAAACAATCGATTCGAAGAACAGAATCAATTTGCGCGAAGTATCGAAATTCCGAAAGTGACCTCTATTGACTATGACTTTGAAACGAGGGATCAGAAGTACCGTCCGAGTATTTAGCGAGCCAGAATATATCCTATGTCGTGAAAGTCCGGAATCTACGTAGGCGAAAACTGTAGCGCGATAAGACATCCGAAATGTAATAAGACTCGAAGGCGAGTCGCTTCAAGAATGTACATGTAATAACGCGCGAGGAGCATATCTATACGTATTAGCAAGGATTTTTGACGTATGTTCCCTTGGGTACAATCAATAACAGATAAACAAGTGAAAGACGCACCAGCGAAGTCAAACGGGCAAGGATAGGACATGGTACGGAGGATCGGAAAAGCTGGAAGGGCCTCGGGAATGGGCGGACGACCTTCGGACAACTCGGAAGAATGTGCGGGACCTTCGGAAAGTCGGGAGTGTGTCGGGAAGCGTAATATGTGAATTCGACCAGATACGTGTCCAGCGCCGACCCGAGTGTTACAGCGTCCTCGTTTCTTTGGGAAAGGATTGTTGGACTGACTTAGCCTTCACGCAGGTATCGCAGAACTCTGCTTTCGACTGCGGGTCAAACTCGACTCCCACCACCAAGCCCTTCTTCACTGCCTCGGCAAGTGCGTTCTGGCCGACATGGCCCAACTTTCGGTGTAGCTGGCCTAACGTGAGTGTTCCCTTCGCTACATGGGCTTGGTGAAGCTGACGCCCCTTCGACGTCACGCTATACAGCCCTTCCACCTGTGGTATCTCGGCAATGACCTTGCATTTCGGGCCGTGCGACAATATTTTGCACATCTTGCCCTCGAATAGGACAGCCAGTCCTGCAGATGCGATCCGGTTTGTCGAGATCAGCGTGAAGGCCATGCTGGGGGCATATAGGGTGTCTTTCAGCGTGACACTGGTGCGTTTCGCACCCAAAGGCAAGTCTATTTTGACGTCTCCGCATCCTGTAGCACTGACTACGGACCCATTTGCAGTGTAGACCCTTTGAGGTCTTATTTCGACAAAATTGTCAAACTTGGTTCTGTCCGGGCAGAAGTGGGAGGTAGCGCCGGAGTCGACAATTGCTCCTCGGCGCTCGACCGGTACGTGCATACTTTCGGCTATGCTCGCGAGATCTGACGTCACGAAGGCGTAGTTGTCTTGCGCCTCGGACTCTTTCGCGGCGTTTGCACCGTGTTTCTGGGTATGTGCACCTCTTCTCGCCTTCTGCTTCGGTCCCTGACCTTCTTTTCCTCCCCCTTTCCTCCAACACTCGCTCTTGAAGTGGCCTTTACGGTCACAGTTCTGACACACGGCATCTGGATTATAGTGGGGTGCTGCACCATCAGCGCCCTTGGACCTGGGCTCGTTGGCACGTGCTGAGAGGGCCGAATTTTCACCTCTCTTGGATGGACGCCTGTCGGTGAGTAACCGATGTTCGTACTCCTCACTGATAACGTTGACCAGCTCGTAGGTACTTAGGGCCTTTTGTGTGATTTTGGCCGTGGCGTTGATGGAAGACAGGATGGGACGGTAGGATTCGGGGAGAGATCCCAGGATTATGGCGTAGAAGTCCTTCTCGTCGATGGTGGCTCCCATTCCTGCAAGCAATTCGCGGAGCCGCAGCATCTCGCTGAAATGTGCTCGTACGTCTCCATTCTCTTTGCATCTGGTTTCCTGCAGGCGGCGACGAAGGTCGATCTGGACTAACTCAGTTTTCCCCTTGTGAATCAGGCACACCTCGGTCCAGACGTCCGATGCAGCCTCCAGCTTTTGCACGCGCAACAGGAGCCTGTCCGTTATGGTACTAAACACCTGCTGCTTTACTAGGGAGTTGCACTGATAATATTCATCTAGCTTCTTATCGAGGTCATCAATCTCCGTCTGAGTGGGTATGGTACCGTCTTTCTTCGTCACGGCGCCGGTCTTTGCATCGACCAGGAATGCTATAGGTTTTGTTGCCCAGCCGTCCACATAACGCATCAAGCCTCTTGCTCCGATCGCCGTCAACGTACGTTCTTTGTATGTGATCCAGTTTGTGCCATCTTCGGCTAACTTGGGTACGTTGAATAGGGACGAACTGGTAGCGGGGAGCATTGTGTCCATAGCCGGGGCAGGGCTCATAACCTATTGAGAGTATAGCGAGACGGTCACACGCAGCTAGACACAAAGGTACGAATATCTCAGTATTTGAGTTGAAACTCAGATTAACAAACGTTGTACCTAGACACAAAGGTACGAATCTAATATCAGGCTATACTGTTAAAATTAAGCATAATACTCACTGACTAGAAACAGTATGGTTTTGTAAGTTTGTTTGTAAACTATCAATCCCCTACAATTAAGCTTAACGGCTTCTGATTCCTTTGGTGATTCTCAGGCTTCCAAGAATAGCACTACCACCGGAAAAATGACCAAATTAGGATATTCCAATAATCTCACTATTCCCACATACCTCCCTGGCTCTACTGCTGCACCAGAGCTTTCCCCTTGCTCACTCATGTGTATAAGTAGTAGAATGGCATGTACATACATAAAATGATACAATAGACCGCTTTTTTCATTGTCTGAGAGCTTGTACAGCAGTCTACAGTGCTGACTACAATATGTGCATCCCAGGACTAAAACATATTCGCTTTTTTGCCCCTTTAGCAGGGAAGCAATTCTGGCTGTATATATCATATATTAGAGTGTTAATGAATATATTACACCGCTTGTTTGAGCCTCTGTAGTGTCCTACATCAGTAGATATGTTAAATTCATGAATACCTCTCAAAAAACATAAACCAGTTCGCATTTTTTAGTGTTTAGGTATATAGACTGGTGAATATTATTTCTAACATCTCTTTACTAGTATATACATCATATCAAGAGTATAGGTCAGTAGGATCAGTCCCTAGGGTGATATGTATTGTCATCTTCCTGGTGGTTCACTTCCTGAGAAAATTTTTCCTGCAGCTCCGGCCCTCCAGGATTGTAGGTAGTCTTTTACTATAAACATATGGAATATATTTATCACATAGGTATACCAGAACAATACCAGGATCCTTATCTACAATCCAAAGTCACTTCCTGCCTACAATGTACCATATTTTCGCATTTTTGAGGTTTTTCACTACATTCTCACTACATAGACTATACCAGCTGTTCATATATCACTTATAGTACATATATGAAGCCCTCCCAAGGCCAGGATCAGGTAGAAATATGTCAGAGTAATGATATCAAGCACATATCTCCTATTCTCACTGATAAGAATTCCCAGACATGAATATAGTAAAATATTATAATCAGACTGTCTTGTAGTACACTATATATACCAAGTAATACAGTCCTCGACTACCAGAAGGATCCATGAATAATTGACAGCAGGGGAATCCAATAGATAAGAAATAGGTCGTGGGAAAGTCAAAAAGTCCAAACATCGAAAAAGTACTATGCACCAACAGTCTATGCAAGGGTGGTCTGACCATAATAATGCAACAAATTGAGACCACAACACTTCCACATCACCTTTACCTTCACAACATATATTAGCATAGTATATATAAGTAGTTTACAATGTATTCTATACATTTTTAATGAAATCTTCGCCCTAGACAGGGTTGAAATATAACATTTGCATGATTGTGGGGTTTGCCCCTATATCATTGATATCATTACTCTGACATATTTCTACCTGATCCTGGCCTTGGGAGGGCTTCATATATGTACTATAAGTGATATATGAACAGCTGGTATAGTCTATGTAGTGAGAATGTAGTGAAAAACCTCAAAAATGCGAAAATATGGTACATTGTAGGCAGGAAGTGACTTTGGACAGGCTATAGTGTTATATAGATGTATCTATACTGGACTATTAGCCAGAAACTCCGATACATCTTTCAGTTTAATCATCCACTATCCAAACAGGATGTATCCCAAGGGCAGCCGCTTTACGGGCTTACTAATCATAAAAACGGGCTTACTAATCATAAAAATGGAGGTTGAATGCCATATATGGACGTTGACCACCTGTTGACCCTTGCCTCCCGTAGGACCCAATATTTGGTCCGTTCGAACCACCGCTGCACCACATGATTGATACTTGGTTGTTCTGCATTGAGGGCAGATCTCTCTTGAATCTGAGGTGAGTGCCTTATTTGCCTGTACCTGCTTATGATCTTGTCTTTGTAGTATTTTTATTTCTCTTTTTGACTCCTCTCAGTGCCTATGAAGAACTTCCCGCACTTGGTATGTTTTTCTTTGTGTATTTTCATCTATCTTTTTGACTTCTCTCAGTGCCTATGAGGAACTTCCCGCGCTTGGTATGTTTTTCTTTGCGCATCCACTTGTTTTGTTGAATTTCTCCAATAGTTCACATCCTTTTTCTTTCTTTCTCCTAGACGCACTGTCCTCATGTGCTTGCATTTTGCCAGGTTAAGCTTCATCCTATCCGTCATTCTCGCCACGTACCTCACCACTTCAACTTCATCTACAAAATGTTCAACTCAATCCGGCTCGTTAAAACAAAAGTATGTTCTGCTTTATTCCATTTATCATCCTCGCCATTGTAACTGACCACCTCAACTTCATCTAGAGCTGCAAATTCGGCCACAACATCGTCAGGCAGGCGGACAAGGTCATCTCAGTACGAGATTCGGTCGAGAGTGGAGGTATGCACATGAAGGATAATTAAGTTCGTTGTTTTATTCGTCATAGGGACATGTACTATTAGCTACATCAACCAATGACTATTTTCTTTTCCTCCTTCGGTGCTTTCCTTCGAATGAGTCAGTTCCTCGATGGCGGAGCGCAAAATCGAGACGTTCGAGGTGTTGCTAGCATCCTCATCGTTGATATCGGCTTTACGGCGACATGCGAGGATATCATCTGACGAGGCATGGGCTATCGTTGACGCGGCATGAAGTAGTACAGAGACTGAAGACAAGAAAACAATATATTGCGTCTTTTTGGAGGACATGTCTTTATTAAAAGTACTATACTACTATGCTTGCATTACCAAAAATTAAAACGGTGCGGCCAAATGATGATAACAGAATGAGCAAGATATGTTGAACAAGTGACTCAGGACCCATCACACTTTTGCCCTCCTGCTCATTGTATTTAATCTCAAGTTGAGAACAAATATCGGATATAACTCACTTGGATCCGTGGTATGAAGACATCTCAGCCCGGGGACGCTTGTTTTCCTTCCGAGAAGCGCCGATCGCATTTGCAGCGTCGTTGCGTGTTGATGGCTTGGGGATGCGCTTGGTCCTGCGTGTTTCAAGCGCTGTTCCATCATTGGTCTCTATTTCATCAAGATGGTCGCTTCCTGGGGTAGGTGTTAATGGATCCACGTCTGTTACGAACTAGGATAGTTCTAACAGCAAAGGCTCGATAGAGCATTCGTGTTGCTGAGATTCGTAAAGCTCTTCAATAGAAGAGGTTCTTAGACTTAGTCGAAGGAGTGCTTCGGCTAAGAGATCGGTTTCAGACGACTTAAGATTGGTGGTCTTAAGCGAAGGAAGTTCTGGGTAAAACCTAGTAGGATTAAAGTAACGTTTCTAAGTAAAATACACGTGCTTAAATAGGAAGCTATACGCGCACGGACCAAGACTGTGGTGGGATAATAGTACAAGGGTTGAATATGGAAGTAAGACCAAGAAAGGGAAGTAAAGACGAAAGATGAAAGCATATCACGTAATAGCAAGCGTAAGTAAATAGTGACTGTAACATTACCCCCTCACTAGGGTTGAAGCCACCGGATTCAATTATCTTGGTTAGCGTAGTAGACTGGATCGTCAGAATACTCCAAGTCGTCTTCTGGCCCAGCCCTCATGCGCTCTTCCGAGTAGAGCATTTCTTCTTCTTTACATAAGGCAGCGTATGCGTCATCGGTGTCGTTTTCCCAAGCCGCGAGTGCCTGGTAAAATCCTTCGTCCTTCCAGGTCAGAGAAGTGGGGGATTCTCCGGTGTAGTGTGGGCAATAAAATGAAAGGTGGCCTGGAGATAGTTCTCGACAGACGCGGCAATAGTATTCGGGGCAATTAACTTGCCTATGCCCGAGCGTCTTACAATATCTGCATACGCGGTTCTCGTCGGGGTTAGAGGAGGTCGCTCGCAGAGGTGACGGGCCTGGTTTAGGACTGAGCGCTTCATCTGCACTAGTGGCGCGTTTCTTTCCTTTATCTTTGCCAGAATGCCAAGCTCGTGCTCTCTTCCTGGGTGAACCCGTTCGTCGCATAGGGTGCATAGTAGCGACGCCTTGCTGCTCTGCCTCCGCGATTAGCTCAGCAGGAGTGGCTGGTTGGGTTCTTCCCAACGCTTGCATAGGCACGATCCCATCCGTGAAAGTGTGCGAAGATAACGAATTCGGAATGACGAGTGGGGGATGAATATGGAGTGCGGCCAATGCGTTGGCTAGGTTCTGCACTTCGTAATGGGATAGGAGCTGGTGATTGGGATCTGCGGCAATCTCTTCTTGAGTGGCCGAGAACGCTGTATAGAGATGGGGAGGATGTTCTATGGTTTCTACTACGGGAGCGGGTACGGGGATCTCCTGGAGGTTTTCTCCTCTGAGGGAAGTCATGATGGCTTCCGTAGTCTGCGCAAGGTTGTTGACCGCAGCCAATAGCTCATTAGGAATGCCAGCAGGGAGAGAAGGAACAGCGTCTTGGTATGAGGGAGGAGAGGGTTCGTCTGTTGGACGCATAGGAGAAGGTGGTCGAGCAACCCCTGCGGTTTGCTCTGCGACGATGTGGATAACTGTCCTAATATCATCCTTAACCTCCTCAGGAATAAGGCGCAAAGCAAAGTTGCGTATGCGCCTCTGCATATGCATGAGGCTGTGGCGAACCGCGTTGTCTTCCACGAGGCGGCAGACTCGTTCGATGATTTCAGTGGCTCTGATAATGTTGATGAGGAGATTGATGGAGTGGGCGTTTCTTCCAAAGAGGACTCTGGTGAGCTCGATGGCATGCTGGGGACAGAGGAGCGCTGCCTCGATGAGGGTGAGGTCTTCTGCTTGGGAGATGAATGTTTCGTATCGTTCGTCATTTGAGTCAAGAGGGGTGACGTCGAAGGTGGAGTGGTATGGCAGTGTGTAGGTGGATGCGGGGAAGGGCATGTTGGTTGCTGGTTTAGTATCTGAGTGAGAACGATGTCGTCGAGGTACTGAGTAATTTCAAAGCGCGTTTCTGGTTTTATAGGTTCTGAGGGTCTCCTCGGCATTTTCCAGGTTCCTTTCTGGGATCCACTCGTTACTGGCAGAAGAGTATCCCTTCCACGATACCAGATACCGTCGACGGTTTCCGGTTCCTTTATGCGCGAGGATTGCTTCTATCTCGTATTCTTCTTCTTCTTCAAGAACATCGGGTGGTGGTTCTAGGAAGTTCGGACCGTGTACGTCATTTTCGCGATAGGAAGATAGTTGAGAAGCGTGGAACGTGGGGTGGATTTTCCATTGCTGCGGTAATTGGAGTGTGAAGGTGATAGGAGATAGTACTGCTTTGATAATGAACGGGCCGTATCTTTTGGGTGCCAGTTTCCGAGACGGGAGTTTTAGTCTAAGATTGGCAGCGGATAGCCATACCTTATCTCCAACTTTCCACGGTTGGTATTTTTGTCCGAAAGATCTCTCCGCCATTCGCTGCATGGCGAGATTGTGGCAGGAAACGGCTTCTTCTCTTATCTTTTGTAGAATTCTGACTCGTTCCTCAGCAGCGGGAACATCTGACTCCGGGAGTAAGTGTGGGAGGGGTTTTGGTTCGTATCCCATTATGATGAAGAAGGGGGACGCGTCCTTTGCGGAATGTCTTCTGTGGTTGTGAACGAATTCTGCCATAGGGAGATGCTCTACCCAATCTGAAGGGTTACTTTGACAATACATTTGGAGATATGTTTCAAGTTCTTGGTTTAATCGCTCGGTCTGCCCATCAGTCTGCGGATGATAGGCAGTGGAGGGGGCTAGGGAATAATCTAGGAGTCGTGCAAGTTCAATGGAGAATTTGGATAAGAACTGGGGTCCTCGGTCGGAGATGACTTTGTCATGGAGACCAAATCTTTTGAAAACGTGTTTCAGAAAGAGCTTCGCTACTCCTTCGGAAGTAATAGTTTTATGACAAGGGGTAATGATCACCCCCTTACTAAGACCGTGGTCTACCACGACCATGACACTGTCAAAACCCGAGGATACGGGGAGATCGGTGATCAAATCAACGGAGATTTGCGAAAAGGGGCGGGTAGCAACGGTGTTGATAGGGTGTAGAGGAGGGGTTACGGGGTGTGTGTCGACCTTCATTTGTTGGCAGGTTGCACAACCATCCACATAGTTCCTGATGTAGGAGCCCATACTGGGCCACCACGCCTCCCGTTTTACCAGTTCCTCAGTTTTAAAACGCCCAGGATGCCCAGCGGAAGGATGATCGTGATGTTTTCGTAGCAAAAGGGGTCGCTGAGCCGGGGGAATGTAAGCCCTATCTTTGTAAAACAGGATATCATCGGTGATACGCCAGTCGCTCAGGGACGACTTCATGGGAGGTAGGCATAAACCGTTCAGAGCGTCTTGCGCGGCAGAGAACAAAGGGTCGTCGAGGGGCGCCGAAGATGCAATGGCTGCTCGCAACTCATCGTCGATTAGTCGGATAAACATGGAGTCAGGGAGGAGGGTAGAATCGGCGTTATCTTCAGATCCATCGCCGTGGTCCGGTCGGCGAGAAAGAGCATCTGGGACTACTAATTTAGTACCAGGGACGTGATGCAGTTTTAGGTCAAAAGATGTGAGCAATAACTGCCATCTGGCTTGTCGCCTAGACAGTTGTGCCGCTTTTGTGAAGTAGAGGAGGTTCATATGATCCGTAAAGACGATGATTGGTTGCGGGTGTCCTTCAAGGTAGTGCCGCCAGTGGGTAAGGGCACGTATAATAGCTAGTAGTTCGCGATCATGAATAGGGTAGTTTCTTTCGGCGGGGCAGAATGATTGCGATAGGTATGCACACGGATGATAAACTCCGTTGGTGTCGGTTTGCAGTAGCACCCCTCCCGATGCTACAAGGGAGGCATCTGTAGCGATAGCAAACTGACGACAGGGATCGGGGTTCTGAAGAACAGGGTGCGAACAGAAGCAGTCTTTCAGCTTCTCGAACATTTGTTGGCACGAGGGGGTCCAAGAGAATGGGACATCCTTTTTTGTCAGGTCGATAAGAGGTCGAGCTATATCCGAATAGTGGGAAACGAAGGTTCGGTAGAAGTTGCAAAAACCTAGGAAGGAACGGACATCTTTAACCGTTTTAGGGACGGGCCAGTCCCGGATACCAGCTGTTTTTCCTTTATCCATTTCTACACTTCCTGGTTTGATGATCATTCCAAGATATTCCACTTCGTCGGCATCGAACGTGCATTTTTCCGGTTTAACAAACAACTTTTCTTCTCGTAGTTTGTTCAAAACAATGCGGGTTCGTTGCTGGTGTTCGGTGAGCGTTACGGAGAAGATAAGCATGTCGTCCATATAAATGACGAGCCATCCTTTGTTGATTTCATCTCTGAATTTGTCGTTCATATAATCTTGGAAAGTGGCGGGGGAATTGCATAATCCAAAGAACATAACCGTGGGTTCGAAGAGTCCTTCTTCCGTGATAAATGCAGCTTTCCATCTGTCTTCCGGATGAATTCGAATATTATTATATCCGGATCGGATATCGATCTTGGTAAATATTTTCGCGCTGTATAACCGTTCGACCAATGAAGATGGGAGTGGCAGGGGGTATGCGTTCTTGATAGTGTGTTCGTTCAGGAAGCGGTAGTCTTGGCATGGTCTCAGTTCTCCGCTTTGCTTTCCTACAAAAAAGAACCCGCTTGCTTGGGGGGATTTGGATTTCTTGATAAATCCTTTGGCAAGGTTTTCTTCAATAAATTTTTTCACGGCGATTCGTTCATTGTAGGAGAGAGGATAGGTTTTGGAAGTCTTGGGAATGAATCCAGGCTTCGTCTCGATTCGATGATCGATACCAGGTCTTTCGGGGGGTAATTCTTTTAAGCCGTCCTTTGCAAATACGTC
>JABBWF010000501.1:0-21693 GCA_016647645.1 Suillus variegatus
CTCTGGACTGCGTCAAGTGTCGCGTTCGACTCGTCAGCTGCATCGGAATGCAGCCGTGATCCATCTTGACGAAATGGTTCGTCCGTGTCACCTCATTCCAAAAATGGGACCATCTGTTGACCCTGGGTGGACGAGCGCAAACGTCTATGAGACGGCACATGATTTTTATTTTAATACTTTTATTGACCTTGAAACATTTTGTATTTCCACTCGTAGTTACTAGTGACTAGAACTAACTACTGCTGCTACTGTGCTACAATGACTACAGATTGCTACTACCGTCACCTGAAGCTCTACATAGTCCTGGTTTCAGCTACACCAGTTATGTAGTACTATATAGTAGCCTGGATGTCTACATAGTACTACACCGCCTATGTAGCGCTATATAGCTGCCACTATGACTATGAGGATTTGGTGTTTTTCCTGATGAAGTGCTATTTCAAGCTGGGTAACTCGGTGTGTTGCTTTTACTCAAGGCACGAGCGTTTCCACTGACCTATGTTAAAACGATCTCTAGTGCGCCCTGCAGGTCTGGTCAGCGGGCATAAATGACTGGCTTTTTGATACGCGTACAATCATTAACTCGAATATTGATGGAGTCACCATCCTCGATGTCGTACGATCCGATAGTCCGGTTCGCACACATCGTCACCCCACCAAAAATTGCCTTGACACTGAGACCTGAAGCAGGAGAATGTCCCAATGTCTGACTAACATCAGCAACAAGCTTGTCCACCTGCATTTCCCTCGAGATTTTAGTAGTCTGAATCCCACCAGATCGAAAAACAAGTTTGATTGTGACTTGGTCGTCGCACTCTGGCGCCTGGCCTGACGGGTTTGGGTCAACGTACCAAGCTTCGTCATCGTTCCTGTTGTGTGGTCTCAATTTTAGTACTGGAAACACTTGTAGAATATTTGGTGCATACGAGCAGCTGTCCTGTTCGTTAACCTTACTTGGCGCCAATTGATTGTCAAGCGGCAGTGGGACTGGCAAAGTCATTTCCACACGCCGAGTCACCTCAACGGGGTGAGGCAAGTGAAGAATATCGTCCCATACTTCAGCCGTGATTTCCGCATAGTGGCCATCGCAAACAGCGAGTTGATTGGTCTGCAACATAACCTCATTTCTCGGAATGCTTGGGAAATGTCTGCAGGCGGCGTCAAGCATGGACTCATGATATCTATGAGCCATTAAAGATTTAACTAGTTGTTCCACTCACATTATACGACATTTGCCGTTTGACCAGGATCTGTTTTGGACCGTGTTTCAGAACAAGACGCGAATATGGTTTCTCTTTTGTCTGAGTCTCATTAGTAGAAGAAGACATTCAGAGGTACACATTTTTGGGCTTTCAAGTAGAGGGTGATCACTGACGACGCCGTCTATAATCAGGCTTGGTATGCTGGCACTGGATCCCTTAATATTTAATAGTAGCAAGCGGTCTTCATCGCCACGTCATACTACGCTCCGCTATGTTGCTGGCAGCTGCGCGGTTATCGCTGCTGGTCTTTGGTTGTTCTTGTGTGGCGCATACAAAGTGCATGAGTACTCATCAGGTAACAAATGAAAAGTACTATAGGGGTCGACGTGGACCTACTATTATTTGTTGTTTGTAGCGACCAAATTTGTAATTGCTAATCATGAAACTACGAGTTTCTCTCAATCTACCATTTCCTCTCAATGAACTTTACATGTTCTCTGTCTGATCAGTAACTTCCGACAAGAACTCAAAAGCCCATAACTTAGTCCATAATCCTCGCATATTCCAAACGCTGTTTGCGAGTGCGCCAGATTTCGAAGAAAGTAGAACATCCGACATGTGGACGATGGTGAGTGCCGAGTGTTGATACAAGACAAACATCGAGTTGACTGATTGTTGGTTGTTATTCTGGTTCATGCAGTACCGAGTCCACGCCCAGTGATGCCCTGCATTGTGAGAGACTTCGCACAATGTCTGCATTTTCACAACAGTTATGACTGGGTCTAAATCATACACGACCTTGTCCTGAATACCATGTAGCAGCGGCTTCTGGCTCTCCCACGTATGCACCAACATAACATAGCTGAAAACTTTGCGACCACTGTTTAATAGCATTCGTGCGGAGGGGGGCATGGATCATTAATAAATATAAAAGCTCTTCGTATTCTGCTTTCTATGAAAGTGTTGATCTGTGCCTCTCGATTGCATAAATGCCCAGTGGAGGTGTTGAGTACATGAAGGAGCGTTTCCAGTTTGAGCGTCAATGACTCGTCGAATGTGCCTCACGCATGACCTCAAATATTACGTAATGTAAGTTGATGGTTTGGTTCGGAGTATCAGGGTAACTATTTTATTTTAGGAACTGCCTTTTGCACTATATATTGCCATTGGACATCAGAAATACTGTGGTCCATTTCACTGAAGCATCACCCGCCTGTCTTTGAATATCTATCCACCAACCAAAGTACGTTGAAACGTGGTTTTCGTTTTCTGTATTCTTTCTTCGGCGTGTCGAATTTGTTGGGCCACAACCGGATCTAACGGCGTGGTTTGAACCGATGCGATTTAGAAACACCAATCACAACTCGCGATAAGAATCTCCCCTTGCGTTTATAAAAAGATCGTTAATTTTGCCCAAGGATGGCTGCTCTAATCATGACCGGGACCCCTTCAGTTGATAGCCTTGTCGTTCTTGCCGTCCTATCTGTTTCTTTTGTTGTCATTACTGTTCTCAGGCGGTTCGTTGGGAACAGACAACATAAACCTCCTCTTCCTCCTGGTCCAGTGCCGCTTCCATTGTTGGGGAATGTCTTATCTATTAACACAAAGCGACCTTGGTTAACCTATACTGAATGGCATGCTATCTATGGTACGTGAGCAGAAAGTTAGCGCTGATATGATGCTCATTGTACTATCAGGAGACTTGTTTTTCGTGCGAATTCTAGACCAGAAAGTGGTTGTCATCAATTCACAGCGTGTTGCACGCGCCTTGCTGCACAACCGTTCCCGAATCTACTCCGATCGACCCTATTTAGCCACAGTTGAACCGTGTGTTTCCTTGTTTGTTTGTTTTTTCGTTGAATCGGTCTGAAATCTCTAGACAGATTTGGCTGGATGTTCAACTTTCTATTCGCAGGTTATAATGATGCATGGCGTCTTAGCCGACGACTCTTCCACCAAACCTTCCATGCCGAGTCTGCACTCAAGTTCCGCCCAATGCAGATCAGGCGGGCTCGTGAGATGATTGTTAACCTAATTTCTGATCCTCAACATTATGATTCCCACTTTGCAACGTCAGCTAATGTATTTCTCAAATATCGAACGATTATCAACCTTTTCATAGATTCTCGTCCTCTGTTGTGATATCAGCTGTATATGGTTACGAGTCCAGTGCTCAAGATGATCCTTTGGTTGGACTCTTCGCACATTCAATGCAACTTGGCATTCCCTGGTTGACTCCAGAGAGGGCAATCGTTATTAAAACTTTCCCCTTCTGTGAGCTCAGCACCTCTGACGAGAAGTCATCGATAATTTATGCATTTTGTAGTACTGAAGTTGCCTGACTGGTGCCCAGGATCCTCGATCAAACGTGATGCTCGGATTTCGACCAACAGCATCAATGAAATGGTGGATGTGCCGTTTCAATATGTGCAGCGTCGTATGGTAACGTCTATTTTTTTCTCGCTGGTGGTCCGACCTAATCTCATGCCCGCCAAGGTTGACAACTCACTCCTGGACACATCTTCAATGGTGGCCGAAAATTTGCAAAGGGTAGAGAAGCAAGACAAGGCGTTCAAATCAATGTTTGAGACCGCCTTGAAAAACACAGCTGCCACTGCTGTTGGAGGTGAGCAACTTTTTCGAGATGGCAGCAACGCTCACGATATACACATTATGTAGGTGGATATGAGACTGTAAGACGTCAGATATATCTTGCTGCTACTTGACCTTTCCACAGACTACCGGGATGTTGATGGTCTTTGTTCTTGCCATGGTGCTATATCCAGGTGTCCAGAAACGCGCACAAGCGGAGATCGACTTGGTCATTGGGAGAGATCGGTTGCCTGCGTTTGAGGACAAGAAATCACTACCCTATGTCGATGCAGTTGTGCGGGAGACTTACCGGTGGATGCCGATTGCACCACTTGGTGATGCTCGTCCTTAAGTGTTCTTGCATTTGTTGAAGACTACCTGATAGGAATCCCACATGCTACCTCGAGTGAAGATACATATGATGGTTACTACATCCCAAAAGGTCTGTTATTTATTTTTCCTGATGAACGGATGATTAATGGGCTAAATATTGTACATCAGGAGCGATCGTCATGTGCAACTTATGGTTAGATATATCCTGCTCAGCCTTCAATGAAATATCACAAAACCTAATTTTAGGGCCATTTCACATGATGAAAAGCGGTATCCCGATGCATGTCATTTTATTCCAGAGAGATTCATCGACATTAACGGCGCGCTGACGGACGATGACCCTGTGCAATACATTTTTGGCCTAGGCCGGCGTATATGCCCAGGTGGGTCGATCCATCCCAATGACATCAGCATGTGATGAACCAGGGCGTTCTTTAATCAGGCAGATACATTGCTGACGCCTCTGTGTGGTCTGCCATTGTGACAATGTTGTCCACAGTGGATATTTCTTCCGCCAAAGATGACCAGGGCAAAGCAATCGATTTCACCCCCGAGTTCGCGACGGGAATCACTTAGTACTTCATTTCCTATTATTCTATCCTCTCGTCACTGATATGTTCGTTGCTTTAGTCACCCTAAGACTTTCCCTTGCAGTATTTCAGCTCGTCCTCATGTTCAATTGGCGGAACTTCTGGATATGTTGCAAACCACTACGTAGTACATGGATATCTGCAGAGTTTGAAAAGAAGAAACGATTGTGTGTTTTAACTCGGGGATGCTGAAATCAATGACTATCATGACGTTCGAGCTGCAATTCATTTATGCCTCGTTAGCCTGATTGCATCTCAAAAAGAGGGCCACTGCGTTACTTGAAGAATCGTACGAATGGTTAGCAAGTCTTTGGAACATAAGAGGTCAAGTTCCCGGCTGATAATTCATACTTCATAGACTCACGGAAAGGAGTGAACGTTTCCGAGTGCATAAGTTCACCTGCACATTTGTCGGATGCAGAACTAATCAAGACAAAACGCGATAACACCTACACAAATCGAGTACATAACCTGATAGAATATCAAATGAGAACCTCCATTCCGCCCCATTCCAACACCCTGAACAAAGTCACATCACCGGCTCTTGCAGGATCAACTCCAATCACATTCACCCACCAAGCAACGTCTTTCTCTGCTTGAATTCGTGCGTTAGTCCAATTTGCCAAGTCCTCCTTACGGATACCTTTGAACAACATGAATATCCGAGTCACGACGTCGGGCTGCGGAGAAATGTGTAAAGAAGCGGCGCGTTCGAATGCCGCTTGAGGGACAAATCGGAGGGCAACGTATTCGTGCTTGAGGATGGATGGTAACCAGTAGCTACCGGCGCCTGCTCTGACAGGATTGGGATAATGTTCCAAACTTCGTCATCGTTCATGCTATGTGGTCTCAACTTCAGTACTGAGAACACTTGTAAAATATTTGGGATGCATACGAGCTGTCCTGGTCATCAACCTGACCTGATGCCGATTGATTGTCAGGCAATGAAATGGCCCAATCATCAAGCGGCAGTGGGACGGGCAATGTCATTTTTACACGCTGAGTCACCTCAACGACGTGAAGCAAGTCGACGATATCGCTCCATACTTCAGCCGTGATTTCCACGTAGTGGCCATCGCAAACATCGAGTTGATTGGTCTGAAATGTGAGTATATCTCTCGAAATGCTTGGGAAAACTCTGCAGGCGGAGGCAAACATGAGCTTGCAAGTTATGGTATCTGTGAGCCATTAGAGATCTTAATACTTGTTTCACTCACATTGTACGACTTTTGCCGTTTAACAAGGACCCGTTTTGGACCATATTTCAGAACAAGACATCGTAAAATTGATGTCTCTTTGGACTGAGTAGAACCAGACATTCAGAGCCTAGAGGTACGAATAAGTTCTGAGGCTTTGACGTAGAGGGTGACCACTGACAATTATGGCAGGCTGGCACATTCGATCCCTTTTTAACAACAGGCGACTCGGTGGTAGTGATGCATCGGGCCGAAACTCGGAAAGCCTTGGCGTGCTTGGAGAGAAAAAACAGTGGCTATTGCATGCACCACGTCATGCAATGTTGCTGCGCTGTTGTTCTTCTGTGGCGCCGATCTCTCTCTTTAGCAATGCACATACGTGTCTGAGTACTAGTGGAGATAAGCTGGTTGCATTCCGTGCCGAAGGTCGCATTGCGGGTTGAGTCATCATCATTCATGAACGGAACTACTTTTAAGAATTCATTAATATCTTGACTGCTGCTAAGTGCGAGTCCGATCGGTAGCATGTTATAGACCACAGTAAGAACTTACTGAGTTAACTGTTTTGTTGAGCCTAATCACGATCGTGATTGAGCACCGGGCTCGTCTCCAAGGTCCTTCTCGTGGGCAATACTCTAGGCTCTTTTTCAGGCTAAAGCTGACAACTTGCTTACTTACCAGCGACTTCGGATACCCACAAAGATCTCTTGCGCATTCTCGGATTCGTAGCACCTGCATACATTGTCCGTCTTGCGAGTAAGAATTAAATCCTGTAAGTAGACTGTCTCATGTGTAATGGCCTCTGTGCTTCTGATAAGGGTTAAAGTGAAAGAAGATGGGCCCCTGGACTCACCAACAAACTTGTCCATTATCGGATAACCTCGTTTGATTCCAAGATCCTAGTAGACTTCTCTCGCATACATGATCTGCCGTAGTTAAACCTCCGAGCACGGACCATGTCTTCCTCCACCAATAAAACACCAGAGATAACGCCACGCCAGACGGTGCGAGGTCATACCAGCTGGGTAAACGGCATTGTGCACTTGCCTGGCGGACAACACATCATGACATGTTCGTCGGATGGCTCATTCCAACTATGTGACCTAGCCTAAAAGGGCGTACAGATCATTGCAGGCAAGGACTGGTGGGATGAAGAAAATTATGCGGTGCGGTCCATGGGATTGTCTCGAAACGGCAAGATTGTTCCAAGTAGAGGCGATGGCAAGAAAGCGAGGTTGTGGGATATTGAGACGAGGGTCATTGTCAGTTGGACAGGACATATGGAGCGCAGATGGTAGGATCCTGGGGTGGGACAGCAAGAGTCTGGGATGTCGACAGCGGAAAAACTGTCCTTACAATTGAGACAAAGAAAAGATGCGTGTATACGGTGATGTTCTCGCCTGACTCTTCAAAACTTGCGACGGGCGGAGACACTCAGGCTGCCAGTGGTACGCACTGCCGGAATTTGGGATGCGAAAACGGGCAAGCTTCTCGACACACTTGAGTCTTGAACACAGCTGGGTTTTTGGCTTGGCCTGGACTGGGCAAACGGGGAGAAGTGGACTTTACTGCCATCGTAATTTACTGCGGCAGTCTCAAATTTCCACTTCTTCGGTTCACTTCGCGGCAACACTAGAGCCTAGAGATCGGACTTCTAAATAAGGCGAACTAGAGTTTACGTAGTGTCCCTCTTGTCGATATACTAATCTCGCACTGAAAATACACACGGAACCCGCCATCAGTGAACTGGAGGAAAGATGATAAGAGTATATATGACGATACATAGTACACAATCACAAACATCTGTATAATTCTGCTATCCATCATCACATAGTGATGTTTGACTTTATACAGGAAAGGACAATGCATAAATTTCCTACACCAGCGTTTGATCGGGAGAACACCTACATATCGTTGGAATTCTAACTCGAAAGTGATATGAAGTAAAATCAAAGGGTCGAACTGCATGAGACACTATCGGCACCTCAGAAGTGAATTTCATCGTGTCAAAGTCAGGCATGAAGGCCTTAATCTTCCGGATAACTACAAGGTGTTTACCAAGTGCACAAGTTTAAATTAATATTCTCGTGCTAATTTTGACGCCCTCTTCTCCAAAAAGTTGATTTTCTTCGAGTATCGTGCAACGTCCCAAGCCAGACCAAAAAACTCGTGTTTTGCAGAGTACCACGAAGTGTTTACGAAGTGCAAACTGATGCCCTTGTGCGAATTTTAATGCCACCTTCTTTAAATTGTTCATGTTTGTCTACTATATATCAATTGCGAATTTGTGCAAAGAAGTGCCACTTTCGTATCGCAGCCGGAATGTGTCCATCAAGCAAACATATACAACGTACAGCTTACTTCAAATTGTCACGCGAAATCGTATGAATACCCAACGACTAGCAGTTGTATTCATTTGCCACGCGTCTCACAGCGGTCCAAGGTTTTGCGCAAATGCTGTGTAGTGCCGTGTAAGTGAATTCGGGACCCTGGTGACAGCCGCCCCCCATCCAATCATCAAGGTGTTAATGGGCGAAATCAAGTATTTATGACCGAAGTTGTGCTATTGTCTACAATAATTGGTATAGTTACATTTTGCTTCAGCAATTGCTGACGCCTGCATAGACTAAAACAATATAGTAGTGGGTCATACATTACTTCGAGCCCTTATTGATCACTCGTCGAGTATATCATATATCATGCCACCCATCAAAACCATTGCACTTTTTGCACCTCACGAGACGAGCGGCTTAGCTTCCTCATCTAATGACAAAGCTGCTGTTGGGTAATATCAGGTTTCTACCGATGTCATTCCGCTCTGCCTTAGCAATTACCGACCTGTACCAGACTGAGAGAATATGATGATTTGTCCATGTCTCGTGAATTGGGCTACTAATTCGATATGTTCTAAGATCGCCGTCACCTGTCAGCCTCCTTGTGATTGTTAACGTGTACATAGAAGGAGAGAATATCCTGGCTTTTCCAATTATCATGCTAGATTTCCTCGTGCAGCCTACTAAACACATACGTGTATTATGCAGATACATTAACAACATGTCAAGAGAGGTACATAGGACCCTATGTATTGTTTTCTCATGGTACGAACACCAATATCGTAGGTCTTTACACGTCAAACAAGTGGTAAATGCAAATCGACATTATATTGGGCAGGTTGCTATCTATTGTAAGAATAACTGGCCGAAGGGGTAAACTACTCGGAATTGAACTGCGCATCATCCAGTCGCGCCCTCTGCATCGCGAGAGCATTGACGGACATCTTGCCTTCTGCCGCATCACTAAGTTCTGTACGATGACTGGTACCAAAGACTTTCCTAATAAACAGTCAACGGCTTGTCAAATTGAAAGTATTGAAAATAATATACCTTGTCCACCATGTAAGCAACCGGTCAACGTTGCGCTGCGCTACTCGGCCAGGGGGGCGTTCAAAAAAGTCTACGATGTTGAACCAGAACTGCGTGTAATCAAAATCACCATCTATTGATCAGCCACGAAGTCACTGATGAAAGTGCGAATCGCAACTACATAATTTGTTAGTACCTCGTAAGGACACGAAAAATTGACCACTTACTTGACACGATACATACGCGATCGAGCGGGCTGACACTTTATTCATCTTGATGATTTGCGCCACGTGTGTTTTGACTTTCTTGCCCAAGGGATCCTTCTTCGCACATCTGTTATTTTCGATGATGTTAGCGCCATCACCATCGCCGGAAACGTCCTTTGCTGAGGAGGGGGATGTAAAGATAGCCTTGAATGCCTGCAAAAAGTGAGGTCTTTGTGAAGCTATCTATGTACGACGAACCTGAACTAAAAGCTTGCTTTTGAACAGACCTTCCTCGAGATTGTTCTGATCGGCAGTATATCCTGCATAAAGGAACGCCGGCCAAGACATTTCTGTCACGACATAGCCGTCCACGCGGTCCCGGATTCCTGCTCTGACGCTGGTGAACGATTAGTGTCTTGAGATGTCATAAGTGTGATACTACTTACGTTGGATCATTCCAGTCTAGCTCGGTTGGACAGAGCAATCTACCGCACGTGTCGTGGGCAAATCCACGGCAGTGTTTGTCTTCGAGGTTGACGGGGGGATCGGGCCTCCACTCACGATTGACCCAATCTGGGATAAGAGTCTTAAGCTTCGAGGTATCATCCCCTCGAGCACTGTCGGCCCCGTGTCTAAGCTGAATGAAGATCCATTACAAGGTACTCATCGACAATGGCGAAACACACCTTTTTTAACATGTGCATATAGTCATTGTATTCCATGTCAGAAACCTTTCTGTGAAACCACAGAAGGCTATTGTTGAGGATTATATAACTGAATTGCAGACGATCCTGACTGATACCAAACTAGTGAGTAACGCTCAGGAGATGGAGAGGTAAAACACTGACTCAAGAGTTAGATTGTTGTCATCACTCTCAAGATCGCACCGCCTATCGTTCTCGGCTATCATGTCTTCGATGCTATCAAATAGAGCAACGATGCACCTGATAGCTCGTCCTTGAGACATGAAGTAGTTTGTTTCCCTGATAACGGTTAGCGTGCAGAACTACATGATTATAAATGTCGACATTCATACCTTTGTTTCACCTGCATGCCCCGACTCAAGCACTTGCAGTTTCTCCTCCAATTCAGCAATTTTGCGCCTTTGTCGAGCACTATCAGACGTCGGCACCGCCATGGACGATGCCACGGAGGTCTGGGAGGATGCCTCGGGCTGCGGGATATCGTCCACCTGCGACATTAGCTTCAACGACGAGTAAAGGGAAAAGAGATCGAGGGAAAGGGAGGAGACTAGGGATGGATTTGACTTCAAACAACTTCCACTCAATTTAACTGGCCTTGCACTGGTAGTACTATCCCCGGCAAGGGCAGCTACCCTAAATATGATTGTACGCCTATAATGGAAAGTTTCACACAGGCAACGGCGTTAATAATGTCAATACTCACCTTTTTCAGCTGATGTGCAGCTTTCAAGGTTGCATGATGCTATTTCTAGCTCGCGGTCAACGTAAAACTTGTTCGGGTTCAGGGTGATGCACGTACTTGGGTCAGTGTCAATGTAGTCCCACGTCCAGTGGCTAGTATGGCTTGGACTCGGACATTCCAATGAATGCGAGAATTGAAGAAGGTTGCTGCGCAATGCTGAAGCGAAAGAACAACATTGTGGAGCTCCGCTCTACGACACAGAAAATTTAAACTCCCAAGTCAGTCGTGCCCATACAACAAAGCCAGCAGAGCCTGAGGAGGCAGTACTCACCCCATCACCCCCCAACATTCTCCTAGCACTTTCCGTGCGACTTGGCCCGAGAGAAACACGTTGAGATCTGGTGGCGAATGCGAGCGAACAACGACCATGTACGCTTGAGACCAGCGTCGTCTTTTACAGTGTCCTTGCCTTACGACTCCCTGGGCAGATGTCTGACGAGTGTACTTGATGGGACATTACCTCTTTAGCAACCTTCTCTTCTTTCTGAATAGCTTTGTGAGTGACATCATTCAGCAGGGACAGAACCAAGCACGATACCTCCTTGCATTCTTTCTCCTCGGTCTATCCCATGGTCAGATATCACAATAGGACCGATCGAGTCACAGGAGCTTACCTCTTTCTTCTCCTTCGCCTCGCGCTTGAAATAAATTCAGCATAAGTCACACAGATATTGTACCACACGTACTTCTGCCTTCTCCTTCTTGAGCTTCTCCCGAGTCTCGCGTTCTTCAATGATCCTGTAAAATAGTTGAGTTCGTGATGCACTTCCCAAGTTATGTATACGTGCCACTGTGCAACTTCATCAACACATTCGCGTGGGCGAACCTTATTCTTTAACAAGTAACCTTGAAGCGCAGCAACCTGAAACGACGTCAACGGCAAATATATTATCGCTTCCGGAAACTTACGCTTAGCTCGTTCTCTGGGATAGCATCTGCGAAACGCTTAGCAAGCTCAGAAATTTCAGTCTCATCAAGCACAGGAATAGTGTGACTGCGCGCCTTGCGCTTTGGCAGGGGAAGGTTTTTCTGCGAAGTGTCAACGTCCTCTTCAGGTGGAGATGTGGTAGCGACACCAGCAGGCTTCGAGGGGAAGAAACACTTGAAAATGCCCTCGGCTTGCCATTTTGTCGCATGTGTGAAATTCACCTAGACATCATGCGTCCTGGGCGACTAAGAGCTGGATCAAGGCGCTCAATATGGTTAGTCGTAGCAAAAAGCAGTCTGGTGAGGCATGTTAGTGGCGCAGTTTCAGAGGGGAACCATAGTAACCCACCGGCCTTCTGCAGCGGCGACTCCATCGAGGCTGTTCAAAAGTCCACTCAAGCTCAATGTTGATCCATCGCTAGTCTCAGTGGTTGTGCTATTGGTGTTAGATGCTGTGGGAGCACCAGTTGACGATGCATCATGACTGACAGAGCGCGTGAATGCGGCATCCAGATCTTCAAGAAGCAAAATATATCTGTTATGATGATAAAATGAATACCGAGAAATGACCGTGGATGACGGAGAACCGTACCTGGATGGTACATGACCCATCAATGTTGTCAGTGTATTATCACTCATCCTGAATTTGGCAAACATTAATAGTCGGTTACTCAGGCTCGAGCCACTCTTACCCCTTTGATGACAAGCTGACAACGTAGATATCCAGACCTAATTCACCTGCCAATGAATGTATCAATGAAGTCTTGCCGCTATGACCAATGGAGCATGAGTACCGGTGGTAACTAGAGCACATGAATCATACGAACCTTCCAGGAACACCGTGCAACAGATATCCACGGCGGAACGGTATACCTGCGTGTCGTCAGATCTAATTTCAACGTTACGCCATCTCACGCACCTCTTTCAGCATACCTTGAAAAAGAGGTTATTGAGTGTTTGAAGCACGTCTAGTACTAGTACGAAGGATGGTCAACAAAGTGGCATCTAAGCAAGGAAATGCACACACCAAGTAAACTTGAATGAGTCCTTATAGATGTATGCTTCAGCATATATAAGATCGGAAAGAACTAGTAGACGTTCAACTTGAAGTTGTGCACAGATCTTTCAAAAATGTCCGCGGCCAGAAAGTCACGAACCAGTGAAGTTGCACAGATGTTGGCCTTGTTAATTGAAATAGAGCGCCGCACAGATTCCGCATATGCTATTTTTGGACCAAAACACTGGATGCATAGTAGTAGTAGGTAACAATAACGACCCGGACGTTGTTATGTACTAGTAGTATGAAGCAAGACTCGCATAGTCGAGTGAATTAAAATATATATATATTATAGGGAGAGCCAAACTAACAGTATCTCCTTCAGATCTCTGCAGAGCCAGCCGCACTGACAGGCCCGTCCGAGTCATTCAAGTCGGCAGCATCCCTGACTTTTTGGAAATGACGCAAAGCCCAACGGTGAGATAAAGACATGCGTCGCCTATCCGCCAATCCACATGACAATGGCCCTCCAACGGCCTTGACAACAGGTGAGCTTTCTTCATTAGCAGACAGTTCATCATATGGCTCAAACTCTTCGTCTGTGAGCCACCTAATCGACTGCCCACCATCTGAGTAATATTCGTGGACCATAGACTTCCTTTTCGGAGGTGGGGAATGCAGCTTCATAGTATGGCGATGATCGCGCGATCCTCTTCTTTGAGTCTGCAACGTATCCAGGCGCTGTATTTCTGCCATGTTATGCGCGTGTTCGACCTCATACAACCTGCTTCGCAAATCAAATAGTTGCGTATGAAGGGTGTCGATTCGATTCTGCGAGTCCCGCAGCTGCCGCTGGGCTTGTTCCATGAGTTGAGTGATCCGATCATCATCGATGTCTTCTGGAGCACCATCAAACCCCTGCAGCTGCATACTAAGCTGGACAACAGTTCAATGCAAGACCAGCTACTACTGACACTGGCGAAGCGCACCTTTTTTGGCATATGCAAGTAATTGTCGTGCTGCATATTATTATTATCTGAAGTCTTTTTAAGCGTCACGTATCCGATGCGCACGCGATCCCGACTTTGGAAACACCATGAATAGCCACTCTCACTGGACGGACTTGAAACACTGACCCGAGGATGAGAGTTAAATCAAGGTTATGATCGTTGTCCTTGAAGTCATCACGGTCGTTCTCGCTCATCAATTCCTCGACATTATCGAGTAAGTCAATCATCCGTCTGATGATAGCCCGTCCTTGTGAGTTTTTTTCCCTGGCAATGGTAAGCATAGTAAACTACTACTACTAAATTTAACTGGTGCCCATACCTTTTCACCGACTCGAGGTTCTCGCAGCCCTCCAAGTTGACAATCTTGCGTTTCCGTCGAGCATTCTCGGACATTGATACCACCGCTACGGGTGATTTGGATACTGCAGCATGTCGCGGGGTGTCCGAGTCCGCCTGGGACAATGCTCCAGGATGCGGGTTATCCTCCATCTGGAATATGAACGAGGGGGAAGAAATAGAGAAGAAGGTAAGGGAAGGGTAGCCTACTTGACTTCATGATCCACTGGCGGGTCCTGCTGTATTTAATCGAATGTCGGCAAACGTAACTCCATGCGAAGGCCTATCAGAGCGTTGACGTTCAATATTGACCCTTTCCATTATAGGCGTACTACGCTGGATATGTCTCGTCAACACTAAATGGTAAGTACGGCTAACGTAATAACAAATTAACAGTTTAGCACTGATTTGGCCGATGGTCCAAACTGGTACCCAGTGGGTCCAAAAAACTCACAGTCAGTATATCATGGTTGATAAAGCGGGGAAACAAAGTACATTAGGTGGCAGTAGCGTTACAGCGGCTGCCGTCGTGAAATACAAATGATTATGAATTATAAAAAGAAAGATCGTCAAACGTGTCCTCATCACCATCTCTATCTTCACCATCTTCACTTTCCAGCTCCTCCCAGTCGTCACTAAGCTCATCATCGGGATCCTCCTCCCGTTCGTCGTTGCACTCTTCACCATCTTCACCATCGCTAACTCCATCTTCATGGCCTACATCATCGACGATAGTAGTATCCATAGTATCCGAGCCAGCCGCTGGTGCTGCCAGTGGGCCAAGGCAGTCTCTAGTTATCTTCCGTAGTGCTAGAGGATGTCCAATACCGAAGGGAGTATATCGCATGAACATATCCCGGTCAACGAATCTGACCAAAATTCCGAGGCTTAATGTTAATCTGCCATCATAGGAGGTAATATTCGCACTCACATCCCAACATAGTATGCTTCCCAATCATCAAGTTCCCCGTCAGGACGCCCCAATGATTTGCCAAGAGGAAGGGAGCTTATACCTCGTCCTGCAGCAAAAGCAGGGATCAAGTGGACTCCTCGAATAACTTGGCTTGGATCGAGGAACCCGAACGAGTCAGGGTCTGATGCCTCAACGAACGCAATCTTCGGGAGACAGGTACGTTTCATGCTCCATTTATGGCTCCGCAATGGTGCCAGCCATCTGACCCAGAGAACCTCGAGGTGGTGCTTGACAGGATGTTCTCCCTTGTTGATCCAGACTTCCATATGATATATACCTAGTGTACGAGCATACCAGTACGGGTGAGTAGGCATCATCTCCCCCGAAAGTACCATGACATCAGCATGTGTCCTAGGGTTAATGGTATCGTACTCGCGCCTGAGGTCATATGTACTATCATATACCTGCGAAAAAGCAAGGATTAAAAAAACAAATACACGCGCACATATATACATACCTGCATGGTCTGGGTTGAGTAGAGGGTATTGTTTGGAATGATGACTGAGTTATGTTCCTCGTCCGTGAAGCTGTGGTCGCAATAACTGACGTCGAGCTTGCGCAGCCTGTAGAGGATATGGTCCTTCAGTCTTGGTACAAAATTCTGACATCCATTGTGAACGAAGCATTCCAACTGCAATATCATGCATACCTTGACTGCCAGGATCGCCACTGTGTTCTCGAAGGAACGGGAATATATTGACCGGATTGTTTTGATTTGTAGCGATATGGTGATGCTTTTGCAAGGGGGCAAAAGGGGGGACATCAGCGGGCGATTGACTATCAGAAGATGATATGCCTCCGGATTCTGCCACGCGTCGAAGTACACGGCGCCTACGCTCATGCTTAGCTAACTGTGCTGGTGTATCTAATTTACTGGTTAGTGGATAAAATGCCTTTAGGGCTCTGTGCGCGAGCTCTCCCTGGCCAAATATAATGTCAGTTGCATCGTAGAAATAAAACAGGCGCATACCATTTGAGTGGTGAAAGAATCTGTTGTTCCGAAGAGCTTGATCGTTCTCACATAATCGCCCATCGCATGAAACTTGTAAGTACCGAGATTGAGTTTCTTTACCCGCGGTCCACTCGATTCAGAGGTGGTATTGGATTCCGAGCACTGAGCGAGTCTTCGTTGGCGAGCCGATTTCTCTTTCGGTAACTCGACAGTGTTAAAGACAGCGCAGGTGTCCCGTTGAAACTTCCGTAACCTCTGACAAAGCTTCTTCAATGTATCTTCGAGAAGAGTAAGTGTAGATTCTGAGTGAATTCTAAGCTTAGCGAGCGCATGCCACTGTGCAAATCGATACAACAGAGACTGTATGATTGCATCGTGGTCTTTTGGGAACAGCCCTTCGAAAACCGGGATAGAACACTGCCGAGCAAAGATGTCAGCGAGCATAAGACAATGAATAACAGAAAAAAAAACCTGTAGGATATCTTCGAAGTCACGCGCTGCTAATCTTTTCATCTCGGAGGTGTTATTCGCAAATCTTCGAATTACACCATTACCAAATGTCGGGACCTGGCGAAATCTATGGTAAGATTGAGAGCCGACAACTCGTTAGTAGATGACAGCACTCTATATGCGAACTTCGCATACCTGTTGTCAAGAGTAGCAACTAGCTGGCTGCCCCCAGGAAGAGCATAAAGAAGTCTGATGAGGTGCGTAAACAGAGCTTTCCAAGTGCCTAATTCGCACTTGTGCATCAAGTCAACAACAAGCATCCGGAATGTGTCGAGACCAAGCGGTCCAAGCTTCTTTACAAATTGATTCTAGGAGTAGTCTACCTCAGCTAATCGCAATTTGCAAGGAACTGTTCGCGCTTACAATAGTAGGTACCCATGAGCCGTCTCCAAGAGTGTTTTCGACCTTTGAACCATCTACAGTGTTTCCCCACTTGTAGATGAACTCGCGCGCCTTTTCGACTTTCGCCATAGCATACACTCGGAGCGTGGCTATATGACTTTTCATGTCCTTTAGTAAACCAAGCGAACCAAACATACTTTTAGGCGTGAAACAGCGAGGACATGCGCACAAGCCCATATCCTTGATGGTTGCGATTAAAACCCTGAAAATCAGTCATGAATAATCTGAAAGTTTTAATTCAGGTAAAGGACGGTGTACTTCTCTGGATAATCAGCTGAATATGTAAAGATTCTCGGAAATATTCTTCGCAGTACTCCATCTGGGCAAGTCAGAATGATACCGTGGCGATACACTCGAAGAAATTCTTCATCGAGCAAAATTTCCCAGCACCCATGAAATAGCTCCCTACGGCAGTGTGCTTGAAGTGAGGCTATCCCAGTCTTCGATATACCAGGTAGCTTGCTCAATATATCTTTAATGCTGTCGGGAATCTGACAAGGACATTTCGTGTCAATGGTAATAGACAAGAACCCAAACAGGATGACTCACTGAAGGTAAAAATCCTACCAAATGGCATGCTCCCGATTGAGGCGATGTTCGCGCGTACTTTGTCAGATTTCCGAAATACAGGTAAAGTGGCCATGCCTTAGCAGTCCCAAAGTTGGCTAGGTGAGTGGCATCAGAAAAAAACATGAGACCCGCGATTACGCGTTCCAATGTACAGCCAGGCTCCTTTGGCAGCTTCTGGAGATTGTCCTGAGCTTCCAGCCAGGCATCAGAAGTATAGAGCTCGTCGAATATTCGCTCCTGATGGGCATCCAATGGATCCTTCCATAGCCGTTTAAAAGGCAACAGATGGAATGCGCCAGCTTGCATATCTGCAAATGCCGCGCGGATCACTTCAACAAGAGGGCGATAATGAAATCCGGAAATACTATACGCCTTTGGTCCTTCCTCTCTTGATTTCGTAGGTATGCCAATAGTCACTGTCGGTCTCGATCCAGTCATCTGGGAAGCTGACTTTCTCCTCGCCCTCATCTTTATCTAAATCTTGCAGGCTCTTCTTCACCGAAAAACCCTCAAGATGCTTAATGTCGAAATCGTCCGCTTGTAGAACATCTCGGACGAGTCGCTGGATCTCGGTTTCCGATTTCTGGTGACTACCAGAATTCATCCAAGACATGAGCCGATAAACGGTCATGTTTGGAAAGGGGTAGGGTGGCGAAAATATCCTTGCCGGGGAATCGGTTCCTTGAACGACCCTTGGACACGTTTTGGCAAGCAATGAAGACGGGATGAATCTATTTGGTTCAAAGGACGGACGCTGCGGGTATAGATGACAAATCCCAACAGAGTTGAAAGCGGTTTGAAGAGTATCTCTTAGCGTTAGAAGGACACGTCGGATCCTGGACTGGGGTGGGGCTGGTGGTGTATTATCGCAGTCATTGAGGTCCTCAGCTGAATGTTCAATATCATTGAAAAACCTCGGAATACGTCTCTGAGGAACATTAGAATCCTCTGAAACCATAGAGGGATCAGCAGACATCAGATCCGGCTGCTCCATAAATATATGGACGTAAGATCTCACCACGGTCAGATCGATTTCCAGAATGAAGGGTATCGTCCATTAATGTCATGTCAACATCAGTTTGCCCCCTTTCTGAGTTTGAGTCGTTGAAATGGTGCTGCGACTCGGACGCTGTGGGACTGCCAGAGGGGATGACATCGAATGACATAGTATGAGTCATGCTAGAACTCGGCCTGGCTTCTAAGGGTTTACAAGAGGCAATCGGTCTTGGATGGGCCTTTACATGCCCACTGGAAGGCCTCAGTGGTAAGGTTCCCTAGCGACAAGTTTACTAAGTCCTGCTCTGACCAAGAAGCCAACCAACTCACTTGTGATAGGGCCTTCGTTGACATGTTTGCAACTAAGTTAGACAAAGTCGAACCTCTCGCGAGCTCTAGTCTTTTCTGTCTCGCAAGAATGCTAGACCTTTTGAAAAAACTGCAAGTCGCTCGATGTCTATTCAGTCCTCGATTGTCTGTTGCCTTCTGCCAAGAACAACCTCGAGCTCCGCAAGACACCATCGAAAAAACCAGCAGGATCCAGAAAGCTTGTAAAAGCCGCATGGATTACAATGGGTATGTTGCCAAATACAAGCTTCAGCTCGGTAAGTGCATCTGAGAACTCGAATCATCGCCGTAGCACTCAGCATTGTACACATGTTTCCGGAGTTTTGTTTCCAATTTCAAATTCCTTATCATTTTTCCTTATACGACATAGAATCAATATGGAAATGCTAATAATAACAAGTGTTATACGTACACGTACTCATAAGCAACCATGTTCAACCCTTCGGAACCCAGTTCCCTCCCACTTACTCACCAGCCCACAGTAAGAATGCCCTTTCATGTTTCTCCAAGCTTGACCAGAGGGTCGAGTCAGGAATGCGAGTACAAAGATGAGCCTAGTCAATGCGAGACTGATCCTCCTTTGGGCATACTCGAGCCTTCTCCAGCTCTCGTTCGGACGATTGGTAAGACTCGCAGTCGACATATCTCACAAGCCAAACGTGCCAGGTCGCCATCATCTGACGAAACCGACGACGGCATTCTTAGACCTATAACTCCTCCACCCATAATCAATGATCTTGCTCGTTTTGTCAAGCGTGCAAAGTTAAGCCCAACGCTTCACATAAAGGATAGCTCCAACACACAGGATCGCCGCTTTTTTAATAACCAGTTATCTCACCGTGGCTCATTGAGTGTATCAGATGCTCAGCGGGTATGTTATTTTGTATATAAATTGGACAGATTGCTCATTGAGAAAAACATACCAGACCAAAGATGTGCTCCGGCGCCGTTTGAAGAACTTGTCTTCAGAAGCTGCAGCTCAAGCTGTCGTTACGATGCATGCTGACGTTGAATGGAGGCGCGTGTGTTGTCTGGCAACGGCTTGGGAAATCTATGCGAGTGAAGAACACTTGAAGTTCCTTCACATGGTTCTTGAAGATCAAGGTGAAAGATATGCCAGTGCTGGCAGTGAGCCTTTTGGCACGTCAGTTGAAGGGCTCGTTAGCTGTAGTGAGGAGGAACTTAAAGATCGGATAGACTTTGGTGTCGCTGCATACAGCCATGATGTAACATCATTCGCTGTTGGAGACACACAGTTGGATTACCTCGAGAATACATGTAAGTGTGCTCATTTACCTACAAGCAATGTCGCTGCTGATGATCATAAAGCCACAGACTCAGACGAATCTGACGACTCTGGCATTGCTCTCACGCACTCGGAAGAAGACCGATCCAGGGGTGAGACATTAAGAACTGCAGCAATTTCATCACCGTGTAACAGCTAAAGTACTCAGTATAAATGACTTTTGCCTGGCTTTGCGCTGACCATGTACTAGATTCATTGTCTCAACATATGCAATGCAATAGGAATAGTTCGGAGACAAAGTTTCCCCTGTAGCTTTACTGATTGTGATGTGGGGCATGAGGCCTAGGTCCCTATTGTTATTCTTTCCTTCTGTTTGTCCCTGTGACAGTATCGTTATCAGATCTACAACATTCACTTCGAACTTTTGTTGCGATAGGTTACACATGTACTTCATCGATAGTTGTTGGCTACCAGATGCCTTTCAATATCAGATATCGGGAAGGCGGCCTCGATGCCGGTTTTCTTTTACGCTAGATTTTGTAATTTAAGTTTCGCCTTACTTTGATGGGACATGGTTTTGACTATGTTAGATTACCGACGCCTGGGATCATAGTACTATAGTACTGCCAGCATCTGACGTTAGACTGGGCTAGTACTACTGAGTCATTATGGCGTAAATCGGCCCAGGGTTGCAGCGGCTGACATTTCCGAAGTTGGCTGGCACGACTAATCTGGACAATGGTTCGAATTTCATGTGTGTAACATGAGGCTAGGTACAATTCAATTGAACTCCATATATCGACGACATGAGTACCACCCCAAACCTTAATTGGCCTCATGACAGCGGGAATTGACGTAGATTGCCCAACTTGTATGCATCTGAAAGCAGGAATACGTGTTTTTCCTTCCAGTCGGACGCGTCTGCCTACCGAGGCCAGAAAATCTTGCGACAAATCGAAGAGTAAGTCGCACTCATTATCCAATTAACCGTGACACTGTCTAATAGATCTGTTATCGCAGCCGGCATGGGTTTGATCAGTGGGGCCCTCTTGTACCCGCCGCGGCCGTGTTCGACTCGAATTTACGCTACCTGTATCGTGACCACACTCCTACTACTCGCAAGACATCGTCATCCAGACTCAGATATGTTGAATTTCGGCTCGGATTGGCAGCCTGACTCGGACTCTCAGCATCGACATGGCCCTGGGCAACCAAGATCACTGCAGGAGAGTCTGCCGCAGCCTGAACCTTGACTTGTACCAGCAGGTGGCTACCACGCTCAAGGTCCGTTTTGCTTCTCCTCGAACCTTTTAGCAAGATCTATTAATGTTCTTGCTTCAAGCTCACGGCCCCCAGCTGGGGTATGGCGATGATCTCAGGCCGCTAATTCCTCTAACTTGAAATGTGCATGAGAGCTCAGATCACGCAGAGTATTTAACTATGGTCATGGTAAATGTGTTTGATATTATCTTTGTTCGCACATTTATGTTTGTCATTTT
>JABBWF010000502.1:0-21679 GCA_016647645.1 Suillus variegatus
CTACGCTCATATTCAAGACGATCTCATAGATGCAAAGTGTGTATTACTTTACCAACGTCCAATTGCTGCACAATCCTCCTTTCTCAGATGGAGCGGACTTTGCAACTGAACTTTTTCAGCTTCGCCAAGGATCAGTTTTTCTTGCGCCTGCAAAGGGTATAATGTATGATTGGCATATGAATACGCTCGTCCATATCTCGTAAATCAAACACAACTGACGATACCTGAATGTAGGCAGATAAATACGGCAAACAATCCCCCGAGTAATGCTAACGCGGCAGTCCTTCCCTCTCGTTCTATTCTGTCCGTCCCGTTGTTGTCCGACTCCCACTGCTCGTCATGTGTGCTTCCGTAGCCATTATGTACTTCTCGAGTGCCCCCCGTTTTTCCTAGACTCCACCCGTTCTTTCCTTTATCTGTGTTTTGGCCCGTCGCGTTCACATTTTGCTCTCGCAAGAGCTCCCTCAACTCCGCCAACTTCCCTTCCTCCCGGATGATGACGGCCGCACCAAGTTTCGCCTTGATCAGCTCTTTAACAGCCAGCTTGGACTGCTCATATTGCTCGTCGTGCCGGTGCCCAGGACCGTCCCTGAGGGGTTTCCCTCTTGTAGTGGTGATGCAGGCGTGCCCATCGAACGTCAGCCCATGCCTCTTAAACTCAGCTTCGTTCTCCTTCCACCACCCCTCCATCGGATCCTTGTCCTCCAGACCCGTCACAACGAGCACTATAGGCACCTTCTTGCCTCCGATAATGCTATAAAATGCATCGTAATTGATTCCTAGAGCCTCACTTACGCGCGCGGCGTTGACACAGAACAGAAGGAGGTTGAGGCCGCCATGAATGTTTTGTATCAACCCCTGCAGGTTCCTCGTAGCACCCTCGGACAGCGTATCGTGATGTTCCCCCTTCTGCAGCCCCACAGAGTCCCACACTACCACCTCCCGCCCGCCCACATCGACAGCGTACCCCCTACTCGCAAACGGTGCGAGGTCTGGGTTGGATGGAGATGATACATCCTGGCCGACAAGCATGTTGATGAGTGAGCTTTTTCCCGCTCCTCGTTCGCCGAAGAGCACGACATTGGGGCGGGAGGGCTGTGGGGGAAGTCGGCCGCGCGTGCGTGTGTTCGTGGGCTCTGGCTCGCTTCTCTCTTTTGCAACACCTGTGAGGCGCGCCCAGAAGCCTGGTTTGGGTTGGGACTCTGTGCGATTGTCTACCATGACGATGTCATCTGAGTCGGCAGGCGAGTGCTGGCGGTGACTAAATGCGTCGTGCCCGCGGCTTGGGCCCGCATATCCGCGCACCGACTGAGGGGGCGTGAAGAGAGGAGAACGCTCATTGTATTGTGGGGCTTGCTGGACTTCAGCGGGGGTGCGTTGTCTGTTGCGGTCTTCTGCGCCGGGTGGGCGCTGTCTCATGCGGTCGCGGTCATCTACTGCTGGATTCGGGCTCCGCCTGGCGTGGTCCTCAGAGAGGAGCTCTGCTGGGGCACGTTGTTTTCCGCGGTCATCTACTGCTGGGTTCGGGCTCCGTCTGGCGCGGTCCTCAGAGAGGAACTCGGCTTGCGCACGTTGTTTTCCGCGATCATCTACTGCTGGGTTCGGACTCCGCCTGGCGCGGTCCTCAGAGAGGAGCTCTGCTTGTGCACGTTGTTTTCCGCGGTCATCTACTGGGTTTGGGCTCAGCCTGTTGCGGTCCTCAGAGAGGAGCTCTGCTGGTGCACGTTGTTTACCCTTGTCTTCTGTACCGGCTTGGCGCTGCCTCGAGCGGCTGTACTCGCGGTCTTCTGGAGTGAGCGCGGCCGGTGAAAGCTGTCTGCTGGTATCATCGGGCCGTGAGGAAACATCTTTTGGTGGGACATCTGTGGGATGATGGTCTGTGTCAGCGGTCTTTCATCACTGATCTCTGGGTGGCTCGCACTCGGTGATGGTTGCTGCTGAGGTTGTTGTTGCTGCGGTTCAACCACCTGAGGCGGTGCGGTAGGGTCTGAGGGTGCGTCTTCTCGCCTCTCGGGATTGGCGAATCTTCTCATGTGCTGGGAATGGGAATCGACGGCTATAGATTCAAAATTCATGGGCGTTGGGGGCGAAAGGTCATGGTATATGTACAATGTGCCACGCGGATGGGCACATGTTGTTCACGAGCCAAGGCGCGTGCGTGTTGGATGCGTTTTGTGGTTCTCGTGATGTACTTGTCAGCCTCACACGGGAGTGCCTTTGTCCGGCATCTAACAAGGTGCAGGGTCTATTCAAGCATTAAGTGCTGTGCACATCTATTCATGTCCGTCAATATCATGGTAGAACTGATTCTGTGATGTAGTGCTGTGGCTTTCTCTGGTATAACATGCATGCATGGCTAAGTGCTGACGGTTTATATTGTGCGGCTACAATACACAGGATATCACGTTGAATGGAAGTGCCATCATGTAGCCATATGTCAAATCACCTTCATACTCGTGTTGTATTACCTTGCGTTTCGTGATATCGAAGCTGCAAGGGAGACGATGCAATGGGGTGTTACATATTCATGTATATTTGAGTTCATCTGCATTTAGATGTGCGCTGATGATTCCCGTGGCATGTTGCCTCGAGTCGTGCATCGTGCAATACTATCAGGACACGTAAGTTGATTCACCTCGTGTTTGCCAGGGCTCAACGCAGTGTGCGCAGGATTTTCAAGGTGGCGGAAGTACATTTACTTGTGCGTATTCTTTGCCATGTTGCTAATGAAGATCTTGAATCATATCTATACCACGAAGCTCTAAAAATATTGCTGCAAAGGTATGAGCAGCGTAACATGTGCACCGATCACTCCGTCAATAAAGTGCCAATATCCTACTACCCAGGCCTTACACTCACCCATTCCTACCTGAGTTTGGGCATTTCTGCGCGCGCACTGTTCCCGCAATAAACTCCGGATCGAATTTTCCATTATCGTCCAGCTTCACATCGAAGTACGCACATCCGCATGGCGCGCACCGGTTATCGATCTTCCGGCACGGCACCCAGTCGAGCAAACGGGCGTCTCGTTCCGCGCACGTACGTCGTGGCGAACTCTGCCGCACTAAGTTCAAATAGATTCTTGCCCTCTGGCATGTCTTCGGGGCTGCCATATACCGTGCTCGTAAACACACAGAACACGATGACCGCGTCCGTTGTTAAAAACTCAGGCATTGTCCAATCCATTAGCACTAGATCAACCATGTGCGTGCGCATGAAGCCTGTCTTCCGGCCGGCTACGAGCACAAAACCTGCTATGTTGCGATTTTGATCTTAACGACTACAAGCATGCGCGATGAATCGTGCGGTGACGTGGTTCATCAAGACTGGTGTGGAATTGTAGGATGGGCGTAATTGTGCAGCTCTAGTGAATGAACATGAACACCAAGCAGGTGCGAATAGTCGAGGACTCGTAAAGAAAAAAGAGAGACTAACTAGACAAATTTGGGGCTCGTCAGACCATAAATTGTTACGTGTTGCGCGACATATTATCTACCTGATCAGTGATCACCCAACCTACCTTGCGCTTCGAAGCAATCCTTCAGTCCAGAACTGGGAGCGGCCGCCACCTCCAATGTATGGTCAGCTATGTTTCACTTGATCGCAGGACGACTCATCTTTGGATGAGACCGTTAATGTATGGAATGTCTTCCTCTATGCAATCGACAACCCTTGTTTTCTCAAACATGTTTTATCGCCAGCAGGTTCCCGGTCATGTCTATGTCGTTGCGCGCAATACCTGCGAGCTCACATATCAAGGTGTTGGACGGACTGTACACCTTCGGATGCTCCCTGAAGAATGTGTACCAATAATTGCCAGTGTGCACTGGAATCGGACTCTCAGGGCATACGTTATAAATTATACGTCTTCCAAAACTGTGCAGGCAACGAGGTAAACCAGTCTAGGCTGAGCTGGTCCACCTAGTACATAACTTCAAGATCGCTGGGATGGTTTAATTTACACCCGGCATGGCGCAAGGGCACTGTGCCCTGCGCCCGCGTCAGTGGCACACAGCACAATACGTTACGTTCCTTGGTATGTCTACAGGTCCTCGACGTTGGATTCATATTTTGAGTCTGTCAGCCAGATTGCTCATGAACTCGTTGCCCTGGATGAGACCCTCCTAGTTGCGAACGCTTCTGCTGTCTTGTGATATGGGTCATCCGGATAGGCGAGTACTTTGCACGTTGACGGAGAACAAGGCAAGAAGAGAGTCGAACGGCCGCGAAAGCTAGATTTATGTTGACTAATAGTGTCACACGGGCCCGGTGCTCCCCGGGCCGCCTATCATGTCCCTCGTGCTTTCTCCAGATATATCCCGACATGATTCACTAGAGATAAAACCAAAACTATAACATTAATATTCGTAAAGTCCGTCAAAAGTCCGTGTTATATAACCTACTAGGTATCTGGGTTTTCTGCGACAGCAGTCAAGTCTGACTCGTAGATGCAACCAATGGCCCTGAAGAGTAAGAACTTGAAGAAAGATAACATACTCCTTGTGCAGTCTCGACAGCTGGTCGCCGATGTTTGTGCCAAAAATAAATATGTCGATGAATTTAAAGTGCTAGCCATGTCCATTTACGGTTCTACCAATCAATGTTCATCAGCTATAATGATAGAGGTCTGTATATCTTGAACTTCATTGTCTTCGGAGACTCTCCACACATTGACATATAATCACTAATATACAGCGCGCGAATTCTATATGTCGTAGTTGTTGTAATGGTGCAACAAACGTTTGCCTATCATACTTGTCGGCACCATCTTTCATATTCCAATCTCCCATGTAATCTTGAGACGATCTCCATATAATCGGGCTCATCATCGGGTGTCAAGTGGCCGTGTCGGACAAAGAAGTCAATGAGGACTGTGGCGTCAATGATTTAATGAAGATTTTGTAGGCCATTTGTATTAGTATTTACCGGCAGCGCAATTGGGCTTGAAGATTCCCTGCCTCAACTTTGATTTTACTTCATCCAGCGATAGCAACTATTCCATAAGATCGTTTGGCATGGTCAAGACACACAGAGATATACGTACATCAAAAGACTCCACCTCACCGTCTAATGGACGGGGCTGGAACGGAGTATCATGTGGTACCCCAAGATCGTAAACGTATCTAGAGAGCGTATTGTTAAGATCCCTGCGCACAGAATCAGACAGCACTTACTTGATCTCTGGTTGCAAGAAGTGCATTCTGTTCCTGCAATCATCTCATGGTTATACTTTGTAATTCACCCCAAAGCCTTGCAGAACGATACCTGAAGAAATAGCTGATTGCTCCGACGGGTTTCGCATGTTTCCTCACAATGTCTGCTTCCATACTAGCCTCCTCCTCACACTCCTTGGCGAGGCTCTCGAAAACAGGCATGCCACTGGGTATCCCGCCAGCAACACTATTATCCAACCAGCTCGGCCACCTGACGTGGCCATTCAGCTATGTACTTTATGAATATAAACCAATCAAACCCACGTTTGCTTCGTCCTCGCCCGCGTCGGAACCCAGATCTTCACTTGTGGGCTGCTAGCTATCCCTTGATAGATAGTCATATGTACCCCATAGGTTATGACACCAAAAAGAGCACACGCAGCACGCTCCATCTGAAAGGCGTAGTTTCCTTCTCCCTCATCGGAATCATTCTTAGGATAGTACTCATGCACTCCAAAGGGATTCCGGTACACAGGGAACATCTCGTTCCGCCATTTTCGGGGCCCGATGCTCGCAGGGAACGCACCAGTATCGCGCCAGCGCTCACAGAGCTCTTTCAGCACTGCAGTGCGCTTTCTCGGGGTATTGACTGACGCATCAAAGCTGACACAGTACCCGGCCTGAGGTTCTGGAATGACCCATGTCCCAGGTTTCTCCTTTCGAAGGAGATCTACTATGTCAAGCCTCAAGAGCCCAACAGCAGGACTTCCTGGAGATTGCGATAGTGTCCAGGGCACGAATGAGTCTGTGTCAGAAGGCTTTTGAAAGACATCACTAGAGCCAAAGTTAGGTGGTAGGCGAAAATTGTCGCATATCTTGACGAGTTCAAGATAAGAAAGTGGTGAGGATACGGGAGATGGGGGGTCGTTAGACATTCCAAACTCCTGATTCACGGAAGTTGTAGTGCCCTATTAATTAATTCAACCTTATATACATACATACAGGAAGATCGCAGCGGGGGTGGTTGATGTAGACGGCGGGTGGTTGACGTAGATGGCGGGTAGCTGACGTAGACGGCGGGGGTGGCTGATGGGATGATGTCAGAACAGACAACAAAATACACCCAGACATGTTCCCCAGACTCAATTGGGGCGGAGCCTGCGCAGACTTAACACAGACCGGCCATTTCCTATTGCAAGGTGGCGCTCAGGTGGAGCACGCACGTGGGGTAGACACGAATTGTTTCCGCAGGATCAAACGCTCAGTGTGCTTATATATGTTAATTAGATGTAGTGTAAAGGACATTCTGTATCTACAAAGTTTCACCACGTAGCTTACTGCAAACCAGGATAGATGTTCTCAATTTGGATACAGCCAGTAGTCGCATCCCCAGCAGGCCGACAGCATTAACCACATGCTACTTGGGGGTACCACACCCCCGCATATCTTGATAGCACACATCGATGAATCCAGCCACGTTGGGATGATTCAGCGTGCTCCAAGCTTTTGCCTCTCGTAAAATTTTCCGAAGGCAAACTAAGTAAAAAGGATGACCCATGAATGAACGATCTACGTACCCGTATAGTTTTCCTCGCAAGACGCATGTCTGACAGAAGTGATGGTCTCAAGATCTTCACAGCTACCTACATCGATAAGTGAATGTGAATGCGTTATACGTCACCAGTGACAGAGTAGCACGTACGGTATTACTATGACCTTGCGGGGTGTAGATTCCCTTCCGAACGTCTGCGAAGTTTCCACTGCCGGATGCGCGATTGTCAGTCGTCACAACCCTTCCCGTCAGCTCAGGTACATGGATATTTGCGAGATTACAAGCCATTGGAGGATGGTATGGGTGAATACAAAAATGAGTATTGGTGGATAGATTTCAAGTTGGGATGGATAGCAGACAGGAAGCAGAATCTAGATGATGAGTGCCATATTGCCTGAGCAGGTCCAGCTTAAGTATGTTTCCCGGACAAGGTAAGAGTCCTCGTGCCCTGAGTGGGGAAAATGACCATAGTGACGAAGTTGTTGTACATGGTAGACAATGCACGTCAAAGCTAGCTTCAAGTTCAAGGATCGCCGCATTGGGTTCATCCTGAGTTAGATATCGAGTAAGAGATGAGTCAAGATTCAGACGATTTTTTGAGGTAC
Source organism: Suillus variegatus (assembly GCA_016647645.1). NCBI lineage: Eukaryota > Fungi > Basidiomycota > Agaricomycetes > Boletales > Suillaceae > Suillus > Suillus variegatus. Next base: position 7,311 of record JABBWF010000502.1, read on the forward strand.
TGTGGGCCCAGTTGATGATCAGTTACTCGTGTTGATGGAGACGTTGTACATAGTACAATGGTAGTCAGAGTACTTGCTAGTGAAGCGTGTGGCTGCATTACGAAACAAGTCATGTGAAAACCGCGAGCCACTTTGAGCACCCACCCCTATTAAGATTCAAACACGTCCTCCAACAAGCCGCATCATACTGACGTTGTGGTTCCATTGCACTTTTTGCACCTCACGAGACGGGCGGCTTAGCTTCCCCATCCGACCAATGGCAAAGCTGCTGTTGGGTAATATCAAGTTTCTACCGATGTCATTCCGCTCTGCCTTAGCAATCGCCGACCTGTACCACAGAGAGAATATGAATATGATGATTTGTCCATGTCTCGTGAATTGGGCTGTCAGCCTCCTTGTAATCGTTAATGTGTACATGGAAGGAGAGAATATCCCACTTTTCCAATTAATCACGCTGGATTTCCTCATGCAGCCTACCAAACACATACGTGTAACAGTGCATTATGCAGATACATTAATAATACATCAAGAGAAGGTATAAAAGACCCTATGTGTTGTTTTCTCATGGTACGATCACCGATATCGTAGGTATTGTGGCAACATATCACTAAGCGCAGACCACGCCCCATCCTTTCCACTCTGTTCTACCCTCCTGGATATCAAGAATCTTTTTCCGTATTGCCGTGCCGACTGGACCCATCCCATCTCCAGGAATTACGATGTCCTTACCCTCATACCCAATTCTATCGCAATGTCCAACAATGGCCGCTGTGCCTATGGCTAATGCTTCAAGCAGTTTGCCCTCGGACGACCATTTGGCGAGGTCACTCATGGTATATACCATTTCTTGTGGGTGTAAGCGCATCGAAATTTCTTTGTGGAATTCTGGATCGCTCGCAAGGGCAAGACATGATGCTCTAGTCACTCCAGGTAGAATAGTACCATCCAGAGGGGCGGTGATAAGGTCCACGCCTTCAACCAATGAGTTGGTTTATATACAAAACCATGTCCAATTCAAACTCACCGTCCTCATCATCCCTCTTGACTACAACGAAGAAGTTCATCGCTCCAGCCTCTGTGACTCTTCTGTCATCACCAAACAGCCAAAGGATTTGATCATAGCCTTTCTCTGCAGCAGTGCGTTGAGGTAGGAAGCCGGGTGAGTAGTTGCCAGCAACTTTGCCTCCTCCAGTTCCACCCGGCCACGCGCGCACATTTTCACTGACTGCAAGAAGAGAAATAGGCTTCGCAAAGTATGGCCCAGTTGGCGATACAATAATGTAAAGCATCGCATGGTCAGACGCCGTCAGTCCCAAACCTACATGCCAATCAGGTGAATACTTATACTTCATCAACCTATTCCACGAACCTGGACGGGTTCCAATGACGGTAGGACGGATATACAAACTGTATCCCGATTCTTTGGGTATCCAGCGCCTATCAATATTCACCAGACACTTTATGAGTTCTAAAACAGCATCCCCGTCGATGGTCTGCATGGGGCAACGAAGTCAGAGACACTCCTTGAATGAACGTCACGGTACTCACGGGAAGAGCGAGACGTGCACAAGACTTCTCCAGTCGACGCATGTTCATATCTGGGCGAAACAAGCGTATCTTATCATCAGGCCCAAGATAAGCCTTCATACCCTCAAAGATATTTCCGCCGTACTGAAAGCACGAGCATTGAGGATCAAGTGTAATGGGCCCATAGGGCTTGAGCTCAGGCGCGGACCACCCTTTTTCAGGGTCGTGAGTGGCAACAACCATGTGGTCCGAAAATGTCTGGTATCATTATTGTTGAGCGACATGAATATGGTTGTCAGGAATACTTGCTCACCTGGCCGAAAAGTAATGTCTCGATGGGCTGCAGGGGCTTCAATGTCTGTGCGAGCGTGATCTTGAGCTTAGACGCCTGCAACAGTGTTGGAGTTATACATGACTACGTTCAGCAGGCGCCACACTCACATCGAGTGCAGCAGGGCTTCCCGGGTCGGGAGAGTCTCCCGTTTGGCCTGGGGCTGGAGAAGTGACGCTATTTCTGTCACCCATAGCTATTATGACCAAAGGGAAGATATGCGTGATCAGTTAGACCCATATGTTTATATAAGTACACTCACAATTGACTAGGAAGATATGACAAGAATAATGACTCGATCAACGTCGCTTCCGAGTCAGAAGTCTCGAGCTTATCAATGGATCGGATCGGGTCGGGTCGGCTGCCCTTCCAAATGGAAATCGCCCATGCAATGTGCATTACGACACAATGCAATGCAAGACCCCCTGCTACTCTCCAGTTGATCAGTTACTTATGTTATGGAGACATTGTACAATGGTAATGAGAGTACGTGTGTGATCACGAGACAAGTCACGTGAAAACCGCCACTTTGTGTGCGCCTTGGAAGGAGGGAGAGGTGCTTGTTACGGGGACTGTGAATGATGGTCAGTTGCGGATGATGTTTTGAAACGAGATCAAGCCGGACGATGAGACTGTGGGGAAGCATGTTGAGAAAGGTGAGTTTGGTAGTGTGGGATACATCGTGCTGACTTTGTTTTGGACAGAATTCTTTGATTCGTGGCATTCGTTGAAGGTGCCGAGTGATGTTGATTTATTGAAGGCGCTGCATACTGGTACGGGTTTTGAAGTATCTCCGTTTGGTATCTGACAGGTACGATACAGAGGGGCTTCAGGCTACTGCACGATTCCGAAGGCGCCGTCAAACGTGAAGAAGGGAAAGTGCTTGGCACTGCGACAGAGACAAGCGAAGATCACGAATACGCATCTGAAGGGAGAGATTGACCTTTCGCGAGATCATGAGAAGAAATGATCTGAGGATGTGCGTTTGTATGTTTCTGCACATCTTTACCGTGTTATGGGCGTACCTTTCGCTCGAGGCAGTGTCCAACATTTTTATTGGATACAGTTATCAGTTGTATTGCGAAGCGGCAGCTGCAAATGTGTGTTCTAAAACCAAAATAGGTTATTTCTTCGCAACGACTGTAGCTATATCAGCTATGCTTCTTCCCGCAGCCACATGATGCAGCTCTCCCTTTGAGGAATAACCGAGGCGGTCGTATTTCCATCCCAACACGTTTATAATTGGGTAAACTATTGTCCTTTTGTAGAAAGCGCAGTGTTTTCACTAGTGACTGGATTCATTCATTCGGTGAAATGACAGGTTCGAGGTAGGATCAAACGTTGCGTCCTTAAATATATTAAATAAGAAATAAGGAAGCAAGCCGATACTGACGTTGTGGTTCCTTCGCGTATCAGATAAGGGGAGGATACTGTCGGAGCTGTTGTCAACAGTAATAACCGTGTCCGAGGGTCCCAATGCAGTGATCTCTGGTGATACTTTGCAGTGCCCTGAACGACGACGTGCTTACTGGCAGCAGGCAAGGGAGTTTCAGTGAAACGCAGGGATAGTAACAGCGATCAAGCATGTTCTGTTGAGGGCCGGCGACATATCGAGAGACATCCATGTCAAACCCATTTTCCTGCTCGACTGAAAAAGTACTGCGCGAAACTTTACCTGCTATGATGACCGTCAGAAAAGCGCGGGCGCTATCAGGAAGAGGTTGTAGGTCCTATATACATAGATGAATGAGCAAGAAATGAGAATGAAGAAAAGTCACATACGTACATCATTAGCAAAGAGATGAAGGAAATGCACATATTTACCTTCATCGTCAATGAAGTTGTCCGCGCATCCAATAGTGTCTATAGAGTTGTGGTAGTGTTTCTGACGCTGTACAGAATGAGGATTCAGTCCGTGTCACGTTGTCGAAGTGCGAGGATAGTCTGGGATGCTCACTGAAGCACATGGTTGCTATGCATGATTGCACTCGGCAAAATGAGGTTTGACTCGGAATTGTACATGCTCGAGCTCTACGTTATCATTCTGGAATCAAAATTAAAATTTTCAACTGAAGATATCTCCCACCTTTTAAAAATGACTCGGAGCCGCACTCGAGTGCGTGACGGAGATGTTTAGTGAATTTGAAGATGCCAACATCCGATGGTCAGCTGGGTGCCACGAATTCATATCCCATTCCATAGCTAGACCGTTTGGTTACGCGACTGTTTTCCTCTTCATAATCGTGTTATATACCGCGTTAATATTGTCGTTGTTGTCGTCCTCGCCGAGGTGGTAAAGTTAATTAACTTTTCTGCTGTCGGAGTGTGAAATTGGAGTTGTCTCTCGAAACGCGACTGGGTGTCTCAGCAGCTAAGTACATACCAGCTCACGCGCTCGCGCCTCGTTCTTGTGGAACGTGGCAGATCAAGGTAATGAAACCCTTCTACAACATATGCATATCTTTCATCCAAAAAATGGGTACTGACAATGCTCTTGGTCAGGTTTACTACACAAGCCACCGGAAAGCTATCCCGAGACGCTTGACAGGTGCTGCTACCGGGTTTTGGAAAGGAATAGGCTTTTCAACACCAAGGTTTTCAAATTCTTCATCTGCTTCTGTCTCGTCTATTGAACCGCTGGATCGTCCTGAATCACCCGCCATGTCCACTCCAGATGTCCCCACAACCCCTCTGACGAATTCAAACGGTGCCCTCCCACACGACAGCCCTGTAGATACACCTCCTCCCTTTGACACCTCACTCTTTAGGACATATCTCGTGTCGCTCTTGCCACCGGTACTTGGCGCTCTACCCGAGGACTTTGTAAGCATGTTTGATGAAGAATTCGACGAGAGAGTCACTCGCTTTGCGGCAGAGGGCGGAGGCGTGATTTACGTGGTGAAAACGAGGGACGAAGCAGAGGGTGAGCTTTTGCATCCAGTTTAAAAACTAACCTGACGTGTACTAGAGGACGCGCCGCAGACTTATTCATACCACCTAACTTCGCATCTGACTTATTCTTCTACGAGTGTTACATCACTTGCACTCATCAAACGCGGTCCTACCCTGGATCCTCTGACACCTCTTGCCACGCAACTACATATCCTCAATTTGTTTGGAGGTGAAGAAACGCCGTACGAGAGTCTGCATGCCGTCGTGAGCTGTGGTGTTAAGCCCTGGTTTGATGCTTTTGTTGGAGCACGGGGTGGGGGCAAGGATGGGGATAGTAAAATGGGTATGTCTCAACTTTATTGCTTTGGCTTCACTCATTTGTGTTTATAGGGATACCCATGACCAAGAAGAAGTTTGCCGAGCTGGAATTGTCATTATTGCACCTTCAGCAGAACGTGGAAATACCTGAGACGCATTTGATCATTCATCCAGCCATCCAGCGCGCTGTAGAACAGGTCGGTTCCTCAGTGACATCAGTTTTCCGAAGGCTGAAGACGATCACATTAGGCTCATGCTTTAGGCGCACGTCCAAACATATCACACCTATCTCAAAAGCTCCTAAACGAAAGTTCATTCCTCAACACTTTACACGGACACGTCAACATGTGGATCAAGGCTATTCAAGCAGTCACTAAGCTTTCGCGCGACGTTTCCTCTGGTACTGCTTCGCAAGAAATCAACTTTTGGCTGAGTCTTGAGCGGGCACTGGAGGGTATTGAGGCGCAGCTACGCAGCGATGAAGTGACCATGGTCATGGAATGTCTTCGAAACGCGAAGCGATATCTCGCAACAGTCAGTTTCATGACGGACACTGGCCTGAAATCTTCTACGGATCTTGGTGCGCGTTGTTTCTGGCATTGTCAGTTGGATGCTGACGAGTATCATCAGTGCACAAATATAACCAGCTAATGAAAGATTTCCCTCTCAACGAGCTGTTATCTGCGACAGATCTTGAAAAAATCCAAGAATCATTGGTACTCATCTTTGGACACATCAACCGCAAGCTCAAGCTTTCGCCATACCCAATCCGTCGGGCACTACCCCTCGTTGAGGCAATCTCTCGTGATTTCAACGACCAGCTATTGCGCGTGCTGACGTCGCATAGGCTGTCGTACACTCCGTACGAGACCTTTGACCGCCTACTCGGACAGACCATGAACATCTTCCGAACATGGGATGATCTTATCAAGGAGTTCACAAATGTCGCTCGCGAGGTTATGCGCAAACGTGGAGAGAAGTTTGTCCCCATCAAAGTTGTTGCTGCGCACGCGAAACTACAGGAGCGGACGAGGTATCTGCGTGACTGGAGGAAGCAGCACGAGCAGCTGGCGGTGATGACAGGGCCCACGAAGGGTTTGGGGAGCATGGCTAAGGAAGTGGGCGGAATGGACATGGAGGAAGAAGTGAAGGAGGCGTATGAGGTGGTGAAACGCATCGATGTTCTCGATGTTTCGGTTGGTGAGTGTCTGACTTTGATATGTCGAAGTCACCTCACTCTCTTTGCAGAGGGCACGGAGATCTGGGTGGCTGCTGAGAACGCATACAACGAACGGGTCGCAAGAGTTGAGAACCAAATTATTGCACGGCTACGCGACAGGCTAGGCACGGCAAGAAATGCGAATGAAATGTTCAGAGTATTCTCTAAGTTCAATGCACTTTTCGTTCGCCCAAAGGTAGCTCATTTCGTGGGACGGTGTAACACATGTCTGAGCCCGTATCCCACAGATTCGTGGAGCTATCCAAGAGTATCAAACTCAACTCATCGACTCAGTAAAGGAGGATATCAAGCGCCTTCATGATAAGGTAGGCAGCATACTCTTGTGCTGTTTCCGTTACTCATAATGACCATCAAGTTCAAAACGCAATATCGGTTATCTGAAGCTTATCACATGTCGCAAATGCGCGACCTCCCTCCAATAGCAGGTGCCATCATCTGGGCTCGACAAATTGAGCGACAGCTACTCACCTACATGAAACGAGTGGAGGATGTGCTTGGCAAGGGCTGGGAGCTCTATGCAGAGGGTCAGAAGCTTCAGTCAGAAAGCACCGCATTCAGGAAGAAGCTAGAGACACGGCCAGTGTATGATGCCTGGATGCAGGACATCGGCCGACGGGACATGGGTGTCAATGGCCGCCTCTTTGAGATCGTGAGATTACGGGGAGGAGGGTTCCAACTAGCAGTAAACTTCGACCCTCAGATAATCACACTTTTCAAGGAGGTTCGTAATTTGTTATGGCTAAACTTCCAGGTCCCACACGCGATCACGAACATGGCGAAGGATGCGAAGCGGGTATATCCTCATGCTGTCAGTCTTATGGAGACTGTCAGAACCTATGGGCAGACTTTGGATCTGGTGGAGAATAACATGGGCATAGAGTGGTTGGTTGCTGAATATCGGAATGAGGCTCAGCGGATGGTTGCCAAAGGTGATCAGATTCGAACCGTTGACACATCGGCGCCCTGACGCTTTTTGTCCAGGTATGAACATCAAGTGGGATTACTTTGTCAACCAGTACGATACCGCGCGGTACGTAAGCAGTGCCGATGGACGCGAGAACCGACATATCCAATTCGTGCGGGAGTTTGCGAGTGTTGTGTCTATCCTACAAGATAAGACCAACAACGTCATTGACCTTTATCGCAACATTCTTCGAGCAGTCGAGGATCTCGCAACATGCCCTTATACTAGCGAGGCATTTTCAGATCTTCTGGGCAAGATTCAAGCTGCTGTGGGTTCCTCTTCATCGTTATAGTTTATGTGCTAAATACATGCAGATTGATCGCCTGAATTTAGAAGGATACGCTAATCTTGAACACTGGGTGGCTGACCTCGACAAGCGGATAGAAGGGATCTTGCTTCAGCGTTTGGATTACATCATCCAAGTGTGGTGTTCTGAGTTTGATCGGACAGATGATGTTGATGCTCGCCGAGATCCAATGCCTTTGCGTGACATCACCAACAAGCGACGGGCTGGCAAAGGCGGGAAGGAGGAGAGGGTATGACATACTGCTACTTGCAACGCTAGTACTGACCCAACTTCACAGGTCGCCGAGGGCAACATGACCGTAAAACCCATCGTTCACGAAATTCGGATACAAAACCAAGTGATCTTCCTTGATCCGCCTATAGAATATGCACGTGCGACTTGGATAAAGCAATTGCATGACTGGTTGGGTACGTATGGTATGGTGTCTCCAATTGTTCAAATCCTTACTGGTTTCTTGAACAGGCGTCATCTGCCGATTGACACGTATTCAAAGTTCTCGATACGAGATTGGGTTGCAGATGCAGGGCACGCAAGTGTCAGAAACAACATATACTTCTCTGGTACGTATCTCCCACAATATGTTGAGACTACTACATTCTTAGGAGCTCTACCCAGCTCACACGATTCTCCGACAACACTTTGGAGCGACCGTTTTCTCTCATAGAACTCAAAGTTCAAAAGCTCAAAGACTATGTCGCCAAGTGGTTACAGTTCCAGTCGCTGTGGGATCTGGAGGCGGAATATGTCTTCAATCGATTAGGGGACTCCCTCGCGCATTGGCAGCAACTTCTGACTGAGATCAAGAAAACACGGGCGACATTTGACACGTCCGAAACGCAACTGAGTTTCGGTGTCTGTGTCGTGGATTACGAGCAAGTCCAAGCCAGAGTCAACGCCAAATACGACGCGTGGCAACGGGATATTCTCAGTCGTTTCGGTGTGAAGCTCGGAAATGCGATGAAGGAGATGCATGCCTCGATCATGAAGGCGCGAAACGAGCTGGAGCACCATTCGATAGAGGGTTTGGTTGGAGGAGCACGAAGATTTTAAGTTGTGGTACATGCTTTTTTTTGTGATACCCATCCATATATCGCGCCGTTCGTTACTTGGACCTCACGCTGTTTCGTTTTTCATGCCCTTCATGTTCTATTGTATCGGTTACACGTAAATTTTTGTAATGGATCCTGAGGCCTTGAGGACAGCCCGAGTTTGGCCCGAGTGATGGCGTCTACGCCTTCCCTGCCACTCCCTTTTTTCTGTAAAAATGACTCGAATTACCGTACGTATTATGTGATACCACTTCTCTTTTTAATGGGCGTTTCTTGTTCCCTCGGCCCGCTAATCAGAGCTATTCTTTTCCCACCAACCCCCGAGCCCTTTACGCTGTCTCCTTGCAGTAACGTTCTTGGGATCCAGATTCTAGTATGCTTCTGGACTCAACTGACAGGGTTCACCCTCGTTTCATCGCAAGGGTCCAAACTGGTCTCACCAGAGATCTGTATGTAAGTAGGGAAACATCATGACGTCCAGGGAACCAATTGTGTTCGACGCGATTGTGATTGGTGTCTTCGTTCTACCATTACCCTGGGTCAATGGCTGGGACAGGCAAACTTATGGCAAGCACCGGCACGCGGCCATTCTTTGGCAGCAAGATATAGTCATCGTGAACTTCCATGATGCCTTTGCTACAGTCCTGATCATGCCGAGGATTATGGCATCATGATCGGAGTTTCTTTGGGCTGATAGTCGTCCTCCACCTCCCTGGCAGTCGAAAGGGACCCCCATTTTCGTACGAGCATTATCATGGAATCATGCATCGAGCCCCCAAACTGTCCGTTCCATTTGCTGGTAAGTGGATTTATCAGGACAATAATACGAGACGACCATGGCGGCAGATCCTCGATAGCAATAGAGAATCCGCGGCATCCTGGCTCTTCCTCAGACCAATGTAACAACGAAAAGAACAAAATCATATATGCCATTATACCACCACGTCCTAAGATTTGATAACTTCGATGGTATGTGACGATGTACGTAACAATGCGACTCGAGACTTGCACGGTTTTCCCTGAAGAAAAAGAAAACATCAGTTACTTCCATTGGCGACGTGAAAAGCTCACCGACGTCCCGTTTCAAATAGCTCGATACCAGTGAGGCGGGTCATCCCTCCCTAGCGCCTCCTTCAAAGCCTTTTATGTTGCCTCCGGCGGCGCGTAGACTGGTAAGCGTTCCCCTGCAGTACAAGGATCGTCACAAGCGAGGGCAATGCACCAAAAGCTTCTGCCCTTGGGAGTTTTTCACCCGACGAAATCTGGCGTATGAGAGAACGCCCGTCGCTCCCATAACATCCCTCGAAGCCAGCCTAATGATATCACGCGACTCTTCGGATGTCTTGGCGGGTGGATAGCCCATATCAAGGGCTCGCTGGTGAAACTAACTATCGCTCACCACATATCCATAGTATTTTACCATGACTGAAATTGAAGAAACATTAGATTACAGACGGTTCCAACTCAAATGCATAATCTTACCTTGAATTTGTGATTCGATGATGTTTAATTTCAACCGTAAACCTTTTATATGGGGTGTCATGTGACAAGGCACGTGCTTCTACCTGGAGGCATGGTTCTGCAACTGCACAACCACCATCATGTTGTGTTCGCCCGCTCGTTGTTGACCTCTTTTTTTCCTGTCGTATTCCTTTTTTCTTTGCGCGTTCCAGGTACTCATACATTTTCTCATTTCCATTTGTTCTTCAAGTTTTGCGTGTTTTTGCACGCATTGCGTCTCACATATCCTTGTAAGCGTCATTCTCCTGGCGTTCTCATTGTCATCATATTGTACTGTATGCAATGAACCACGTATTGACTTGATTGGTTCTCAACGTTGCAACATTTAAACCAGTGTATGTTGTGTGTAACTGAAGCCAAATGACCCTGCAATATCCGAACATGCCCTCGCTCTTCAGTGTTTCTTCGATCCACTCTGGGAGGTCGGATGACGCATTATGATCGTTTCATGCTTTCAAAAATCTATTGTTCAGTTACCTTTCTGACACGACTTTCGCTCAACCACTCCAAATCCGAATGCAATGATGCTACGTAGACGTATACACCCAATTCTATACCGGAGGTTCCCGAATCAGTTTTTTCGCAAGCCATCGACTTTTCTTTCAAATGGACATGCGTTCCTTCCGTCCTTTGTGCGAGGCCATGTTCGAGCACTTCAACAATCATCTCTCGTACTTCACTATCCGCGGGTTTATCTGTAAACAGAATCATGGCGCGAATGAGGGCATGGCGTACTAACTTGCTCATGATTGGATAATGCGGTTACTGTGCGGTAGCAGATACGCCGGGCGCAGGACGTTGCCTTATGAATCGGCGCTGTTTGCGAGCTCAATAATACATTGAGGTATCCGCGCCGTCCTGTACGCTTCGCATTTTAATCACGCAGCATCACATGCACCCCCCGTTTTTCGCACACTCAGGTTCTAATTACTCAACGTGGCCTAACGAAAGCAGTCGTTATCGCAATTCATCACGGTCTTGATCATGTGGTTCGTAGCTTGTTGCAAGGCCACGTGGGCGTAATGTTGGTATCTCACTTAGGTGAAGGTCATAAGATGAAGTAGTGAATGGCGGCCTGAAAGTAACCCTGCATATCAATGTCTCATCCAATCCTGTCAGAATTCGATATCGTTTTTGCTGGAGGTGAGAAAATATTCTCTTGTGGTGGTTTAACCTCTTCACACATTATGTATAGGTGGTGCTACAGCCTGTGTTGTTGCAGGTCGCTTAGCTGCATGTGATCCCTCGCTGAGGATCTTGATTCTGGAAGCGGGTCAACACACCTTCAATAAACCTATTCATGTACAACCCTACCAATATCCCTTTAACCAAGCACCGACGAGCACCACGGTCACGTTCAACATCGGAAATCCATCTCCTCGTCTCAATGGCCGGGCACCAATCGTTCCCTCCGGTCGTTGCGTTGGTGGAGGCTCGTGTGTGAATTGTGCGTAGTATAATTGTAACGATGAATGTGACTCTGATGATGAGACAGTCATGGTATACACTCGTGCACCTGCTTCAGACTATGATGATTGGGGAGTCGATGGCTGGGAATCTGAAAATTTGGTTCCCCTCATGAAGAAGGTCTCGAATGCGTTTTCCAGATATTTGTTCGAATTACTTATACTTTCAATTTATAGCTAGAGACATATGAAGTGCAGCCCGATCGTCCAACTCACGGCTATAATGGACCTATCAAGGTGTCCTCTGGTGGGTGTGAAATAGGTGTCTCCGACGAGTTCATTCAGGTTGGCACGACCTATCACAAGAGGCACTATGCCGACGACACCAATGATTTGGAAACATGCAATACATACAGTGTGAGCCATGGTGTTTTTTTCTGACGGCGATTATTAACTAGATTTGTCTTAGCCATGGCGGAAGTGAGTTCCTGCATTCGTAGGCTTTGCTGATTTTTGGCTCATGTATAAAAGGTACATTGACGGGACAACCGGAAGGCGTTCGGACGCGGCTCACCACTATGTCTACAACCAAGCTCACAACCCAAATTTACAAGTCTGGGACGGAAAGCGCGTGAAGCGTATCATCTTTGAGTGAGTGGGTGCCTGAGATCGCAGTTGCAACAAACCATTGACGTCTTTTCCCAATGAAAGAGACAAGCGTGCTGTAGGTGTCGAGTTCACCAGTGACCCAGTATCTTGTCCAGACGCGGATCAGTCGTTGAGTATTGCGAGAGCATTGAAACTCGTTGTTATCTCTGGTGGAGCATTCGGTTCCCCGACCATTCTGGAGAGGTCTGGGATCGGTGCTGAGGCGGTTCTCAAGCGATGCGGTATCCAGCAATTGGTGAATTTGCCTGGCGTCGGAGAAAATTATCGAGGTGCACATTTATCTATCTATTCTATGAGTTTGACTTAGGATGGTCAGATCACAATATCGTCTTTGTTCCATACCTGGCTGCCGACGAGGCTGTTACCATGGACGCTCTCTGGCGCGGGGAGAGTATTTTACAGGGTAAGCATGTTCTCCCTATGATTTCAGCAATTTACAACTACCAAAATGTAGAAAGTCTTGCACAATGGAACAGCAGCGGAAAGTCATTGATTGCACAAAAGTTAGTGCAAGTCATCACTGCTAGTATTGTGCTAATTGGTATCTCAGTGGCATCGATTCAACAATCAAGTGGCGTCCTGATGATGAGGAATTGAAAGTCATGGATCCAGTTTTTCAACCACGCTGGAAGGAGTTCTTCCAGGACCGCCCAGACAAGGCTGTTGCAATATTTGGTGCTCTTGCGGGGTGGGTGTATATTGCCTGACTTTGATGACATGGAAATACTCACAACAGTTAGATATGGTGCACAACTCTCGAGGCCTCTCTCGACTACCCTTCCTCCTCGCAACTACATGACCGCCGGCTATTTTACAGTACTGCTCCACGTCTATCCCATGGTTTTTTCTGAATATCTTCGATAGCTTTAACCCGTGTCTGTTGGAAGCGTTCATATCAATGTAACAGAGAACGGCAAAGAAGGAATGGACTTCACTACAGGCTTCCTAGATGAGTGAGTGGACACATTTTATTTGAGGGCACTTTGTGTGACTCTGGTACTCCGCACAGTTCATCGGATATTGTTCCTCTTGACTTCGGATACAAAAGACACGCGAAATTTTTCGACGCATGGCTTCCTATCGAGGTGAAATCGCTGCTGGCCATCCTGATTTTCCAGAGGGAAGCGCTGCAGCCTGCAGAGAAGCGTCGGGCCAGTGGACATCAATGCACCTGACATTGTCTATACTGCCGAAGATGACGAGGCGATCAGTCAATTTCACCGCGACGTCGGTAAGTCCCGACTTGCCATCTCCATCGTCACGGTAAAATACTGAATTGAACATTAGTGCAAACAGCATGGCACTCGGTGTGTACAGCTAAACCTTCCATGATTTCATATCTGATCTTTGTATTTGATCTTTGTATTTGTAGCTTGGGACATGTGCCATGAAACCAGAGGAGGATCGGGGAGTCGTCGATGCACGACTAAATGTATATGGCGTGTCAACCTGAAGGTTGCAGATATGTCCATTTCGCCATTAAACGTTGGCACAGTGAGTACTGAACAGGGGATTGTGATGTGCGATCTAACAATATATCAGAACACATATTCGACGGCACTTCTCATCGGCGAGCGGGCTGCAATGATCATTGCCGAAGACTTGGGTATCGATTGCGTGGACGTGACTAGGGCCCAGTTTAGGTAATTCTCGGGTGTCACATCGGCGACTACATGCGCGTACTGAGCCGAGCTCAATCTATCACACGTTCAATCCAAGTGCATTTTATCTCGTAAAACACTACGCAATCATCCATGTCTTCAGGAGCGTCGCGGTACTTTATTTCTTGTTTGTCAAAGTTTCAGTGGTCACAGGAATGTAGAAACTCAAATTCACTTCCGTACATCCGATAAGTTAAATATTTAGGTACCAAGACGTTATCTTTAACAAGTTTTTCGAGAATTTCACTCACCCCTACATAGCGATGTGTTGATTGAACGAGAATAACCTATAGGTTCACGAAGAATAGTCACCGGGATTGTCGGAACATAAACTGCGTGCCCTCGATCAGAACACACACGACGACTTTGGAATATGAAGAGACACCCAGAACACAGATGCTGATTGTGAATGATGGCGGCCGCTATTTAGGAAAAAGCCGATTGCATATCCTCCGAAATGTACATGGCATGTATCATTCCGATG
>JABBWF010000503.1:0-21638 GCA_016647645.1 Suillus variegatus
TATATGAAATTTGACAGAAAAACAAAGTCTAGTTACTCTAACAGTATGGTGATGACAAAAAAAAAATTCTTCCTCCAGCTTTCTTACAATAACAATGCCTTGCAACAAATCATACTTTACAAAAAATGATATGGAATTATAATGATCAGCTTCCTCAGTATAAATAGGTTCAAGACTAATTAATGCTTATGTAGAACTCTTAGCTTATTATTGAATCTGTTGCCAAGGAACCCACCATAAGTATTAAATGAAACAGATATCCTTGAATTTCAATATCAAGTCCTCTATTTAACAGCTAAAGTCTATTAGGCAAAGAAGACCCTGGCTTAATATTATGCCAAAGCAACATTCACAGAGCCTCAGGACCCCAGGAACCCCCAGGTGCAGCAGTGTATGTCCTCTATACACCACTATCTCTTGATAGTGTCACTCATCATTTGCTGTGAGGATTTGGAGAGTATCTATGAGAGAACTGAAAAGCCTCCTGAGGGTCCTATGATCATAAAACTGCATCTGGGGCTGGTATCAGAATGGTGGAGGCTTAAGAAGAAATGGACACCATTGACACTTTTTAGTAATCTTCAGTGAGTCGTATTCATGATAGAAGAGAACACTTGACTTACTTTTTGTAGGCTTCTTACATGTGCACTGCACATAGTCATTCTACATGAATACATGCATGTAGTTATGTTTTAGTTCAGACCTGATGATGACACACCTTAGCAGATCTAAGACCCTTTAGCAGAGATGTAGAGTCAGGGTTTTGGGCTAAGGGATGGTTATTGTAGCAACATGGGCATGCAGTATTTGTGTTCGATAAAAACCATTCCATGGATTTTTTTCAACTGTGTTCACTGCGCTTTGTTAATCCTGATTCTACCTTCATTAAATTTGATGGTACATTTAGGTTGAAACTAGTCCGTCTACTACTAACATGATATATTACAGCTAGAGCAGACTGCTCAATCTTGAAGCAATTAGCCAGTGGGAGATAGAGACCATTTCCTAAACATAGTATACACTAACAGTGATTGACATCAGATGAGTGGGCACCACAGTTAGTGCTGTACTGTCTTGTAGAATTCAAAGTATTAGCTATATCCATCTTGCTATGTACTATATCCCATACCTGTTTCCCATATATTGTTCTCAAAGCTCTCTCTTGCCACAATCAGTAGTACTAAGACCTCCCAACCATAGTGATCAGCAGAGGACAATAGTCCTAATGCAAGGCCAGGAGATGGTGACCAACAGAGGACAATAGTCCCCATGCAAGGCCAGGAGGTGGTGACCAACAGAGGATGCTATGAATAAGATGTGCTTAATAATTCAGAGCAGGGACTTGCTGAGACAGGAGATATATTCCCAGTATCAAACAAATTAGATGACATTCACCATGATGAAATGGTTTTGGAATTTCATGTAGACAATTAAATTACCATTCTGCAAAAAATGTAGTAAGCAGAAGTTAGTTACATGCACTGATTGATATACCTTATCAGAAAAATGTTGTGCATGAATATTAGTAAATCATCTCCTCATATGAAATGATTAATCCTTGCAGTGTTATATTATTCTTGTAATGAAGTGTGTCCTCATGGGGATATGATTTGGATGTACCACAGACACATTGACATGCTTCAGAAGTGCAGGTCTAATGTTGATTCTGATCATTATATTTCATTCATATTGATGATAACTGCATAAAATTAGCCTTTTACCTTGCAAAGTAAGTTCTCTTTATTTTGCCTGATTAATTATTGATATTTTGCACAGATTCAAGGACCAACAGAAATCATATGCTTATTTAGATAGATAATTAGGTCTATCTCAGGACACTGTTTCTGAATTTGCCAAGCATAGAAGTTGCTTGGCTTTCATTGCATCTGCAGGTAAGTTTGCCTATTCCTTTCTTTAGCTTCATATATCAAAGCCCATCAGACTCTATATATTTTGCTTCTTATAGCGATATCAGGCATGACCAGCTAGCTGATCAATATTTTTCCTACATTTTGCAGATAATGTATTAATGATCATTTGTCAGTTATAAATTCCTAGAGTTTAGTCAAAAAAATTATTTATTGAATAAGATATATAATAATAAAGATATGAAAGAACTTACCATTTGGATCAAAAAACTGTGGTACTAAGTCTCAAATAATCTGATTAATGACACTTCTTTTTTTTTTTGGAGGACACTATAGCATTTTTCAAGAAAATCATGTGTGGGACTAATGTTTTAGCACTTTTCATCATATGCACAACCACCTCCAGTAACAAATGAATGAATTTTGAAGATCCTAAGTGCAATGACAATGTTTCATATTTGGCATCACTCAGCCTCCTATATTACTCAGTGATAGTACCATATAGCTGTATGTTGATGGTGATAGTGGAGGTTCATGATGTGAGATACAGTATTAAAGACATGTTTACATGCTGGATAGTATATGTCATCATTGTCCTTACTGGACCTGCCATCTAGGTATATTTTAAATAAGTAACTTACATATACAACTTCCAAGGTAGAGATTTCTTCTTATTATATTAGCACTAGGTCTGAGGACAAGAATAGATATCGAAGTGTTGCGAAAATTAGTGGAGATACCAAAGGAGTTATGTCTTCATTCAAGTATTTCCAAGACGGACCCCCACCACAGGCTTGAAATTGGTATGCTATTTATTCACCAAATGTTGGATGACTACCTTCAGGATGCCAATAAGTTCATTGACAAAAAGCATGGTGACCTAAGAGCAGAGGTGACAGCAGGGCATGTGATACATCTCTCAAACTCAATATTCTACTCACCATTGGCTAGATCTCATGCCCATTATCGCTCCTTACAAAGTCAATCTTACTCAGCTTATAGGCGGCTGCTAACAATGACAGTCCTGCTTCTTCTCTACATGTTTCATCTTGGCGCTTCAGAAGATGGTGATGTCCTGCGTCAGCTTGGAGAATTTCCAAAGATGTTGTGGGACCACATCAATGTCGATCAGCTCGAATCCATTTTTACTCTTCACAGATACATTGTAACTGACCATGGCCAAGACATGGATCCTATCACCCTTCTCAATCACACTCATACACTTCTCTCCAATCTAGTGTGATACAATATTGAATCTGCAGATAAGATTGCATGTGCAACCGACATTACCCTTCTTCTCGGCTCCCTGCTTCCCGAAGGTCTCTACCAATGTGTCAACTCTATCTCAAAGGATTGCGCTGTGGGTACAACAATCCTGCTGAGTGGCAAGGACAATATGTTGGGTCTTGCAGAACCTAGCTGCTATTCGACCCTAAAGGGTTTCTGGACCAGGCTCAAGGCTCAGAAGAGAGGAAATATGATAGAAACTTGTTGAGTACTCAGACTCATAGTGAAACTGGTGAAAAGATAACTTGATTATGTAAGCTAAGGTACAAACATAGTAGTAGGTAAAACAGTCTCTGCAAGGCCACAGAAATATCAGTCTCTATAGCGCCATACTCTGCCATGGAATGATGGCCATCATTATCCATTTTACTTGACTGCAAGACTCCCAGGCTTCAGGCTTCCTGCCACACAATATCTCTCTTTTCCAGAAGCAGATCGCAAAGATATCAGCTTCTGCTGAAGATAATACAGAGGGTGGTACCTGTGAGGCAATCATGGATGATGAAGAAAATATCATTGAGAACAATGAAGTGATTGATGAGGATCTTAAGACCAACTTGGAGGCTAGTAACTTGGACGCAGAAACACAAACACAGGATTTAGAGCCTGACAACTTAACAGGATGTAAGCCATCTGAAATACAAATTGTAATATGGCTAATGTATAGTGGAGCAGCACAGCAGTATTGTGATCTGCTTATGGTTGGTAAAGACCACTCAGCAAAGGTGGTCATACAGCCAAGCATCTTTAACTTGCTTGCCAAGGAAAGAGATTCTTTCCTGCGCCCAATAACAGCAACACCATATGGACACTGCAAGTTCGTATGGTTCAAGGTAGTGAAGGCCACACGAACAGAGTCTATATCTAGTGGCTTTACCTTCATGGATGATGGTCAGGGTGTGATCATAAATGATGCATCAGGATGTGCCCACCAGCTACCTTTTTCACTCCTAAAATCTTTAGCCAGATGCACAATCTCCCTGGTAGAGGAATCTATTATCCAATGTCTTCCCAAGGACTGTGTGAATGATTTTCGTCATTTCCAGTGGCAATCTCTAACAGACAACCTTATATCAGATCAGTCACTCTTTTGCCAACCTCAGAATCAGCAGACTCTCCAACCTGTATTCAACAGGCTTCTTTGTGCACTCTTGGGCAGTGAACAAAGCTCAAATGGATCATCCAACAAACTGCTACTTCTCACACAAAAGGGCCAGCTTGACTTCACAAAGGCTAGAAAATGGCTTGAAAGCTACAACACCATCATATTCTCCTCTACAGCAGCCTTTATTCTTACATGTGGCATTCCACCCCGCTCCTTTCAATTTCAGTTCTTTCAAGTATATCACGATGCTGCTAAAGGATATAAAAGAAATTTTTTTATTATGAATAAACTACCAGCATTAGCCAACCCACAGGCTAAGTAACATGATTAACATTTTATGGAGTGTTTATGGAGCATCACATCAGCACAGGTCCATTCTCTATTCTACTTCCTTGGTGTTTTGAAGCCACTGTATTCTGTAGTGATGCATAGGATCCACATTCAGGACCCAGAATTCGACATCTACATATTTGTACATTCTATGCCCCAACCTGCCAGTAGTTGCCAGCGCCAAACTACATGTTTGTTGAGTGGCACCACCATTGACTATGCCCTCTACCATCACACCTCACTCTCAGGTACTAGACTCACCTGCTCTATTATGCAAAACACAATGACTGCTGTGTACTGTCAATTCTTTCCTTGGCTTGTAAAATCCACAAATGGTTCTCAAGATCGCTCACCTATGGACTGGCAAGGGCAGTACTTAACGTCAACATCAACTGCACATTATAGGAGAATTCTTGATATTCCCCATACCTTGAATATGCCGAGGGACAAAGCAATCATGTATGTGAAGATCAGCAGGACTTTACAGGTGGTCTATAATTTTACACTTCCTGATGATGGCTGGAGCGGTCATCAACAGTCCCCTTATTTTCTTGCACAATTGCATGAAGCAGCTGCTTTCAGCAAACTCACTACATTTAACTTAGATTATGACACCTATAGTACATGTTAGTAGTATGTATAAACTTGCTTCTAACTATCATCATCCTTGATGGATAGCTCATTTTTCTACATCTTGTGTGTCATATGATAATAGGTCCTTCATGTGTTCATATAATTACTTCTGCTCCTACATACCTCTATATAACTGCATTTCTGTATGCCTTCACACATTAATTGTTACTGATCCTATGTATCCTGATTATTATTATAGAGCTGCTGTGGACCTGCATAACCAATTAGCCATTGATAGACTCAATCTTTAATTTACTCATCTTGCTACTGGAGGCTACTGGAGTCTAGTCAATGTAGTAAATATAATAATAGAGAAGATGTTAGACTAACTAGTCTATCCTTCCATAAAGTTGGTGTAGAAACTCATTCCTAGCTAGGCTTGTAGAGCCTAGTATTATGAATCACTAGTAGTCAGCACATCCTCTCCTATGTGACCTATATAACAGCCTATTGCTTTATTACATGAAGTGCAGCTTTCCTACAAGCCACATACATTGGCCACTACTTTCTACACACCAGCTGCCATGTTCTCATGCATATGCACAGTCACACTTTTCTCACACTTCATTGGCTAAAGCCTCACATCCATCCATTGCCCAAAACCAACCTAATGGTATATTTTTGTGATTAAAATTTGCATATCAGACCATTTTTGCATTGCACTACCTTTATTTGATTATAGACCCTTATTTACATATAGCTTTACATACCCTACTCAGTAGTGCTTCAGCTCAGCTTCATATAACAGTGCTTACATGATACTTAAGTGATAGTAGTACATATTATTCAGTAGCTTGTTTTCTGGATGTTCTAATAGCAACTCCTATTAGCCAATAGTTGGTAGCTATTATTAATACCAGTATCCATTTACCACTTGCACTGCATCTGTTATTGTCCCACTTTATATTTATTTCTATTGTTCCTCATCTCCATTATCATCCAAACCACTTGCACTGCAGCCACTTCACAGCTGCACTTTTTCCTGTGCCTTTGGCTTTTGGTTGCCATTACTTTCCCATGTACACACATCAGCTGCTTTCCCATGCTTCACATCAACTAACAAGCAGCACCTCCTGTGCTAATTTCTAGACCTTTGCTGTACTAGCTTCCTCTTTAGGATTGAATGCATTTGTCTGACAAGCATAGCAGACTTGAGCATCACATTAGTCATACTTAGTAGCAATTCTCTTTAGGGTCAAACACATCTATTCAGACATAGCAGCTTAGATGAAGCATAGATCGATGTAGTTTTACAATACAGAGTGGGGCTATACCAATGAGACCTGCACTAGGCAGGAATAAGCCTATTTTCATATATGTGTCAAGAAGTATAGAGCACTATCAGTTTCCCTATTCTTGTTTATCATTTATCCTGCAATTAACCTCTGTCCGAGGCTAAACCTGCTTCTTCTGTGCTTAGCACACCAATTTATCTGTATTCTCATGCTTCAGATACCTCAGAAATACATTAGAAAAGTCCCTCATTCATCCATAGTCCATCCAAACCTCATTAGTATGTAAATTTCCTTACCTCGAGGCTTGTACAATGTATTGCAGCCTTATTACATGTCCTTACATATTTATTATCTTTTCTATCCCTTCCTACTCTGAGTGAGAGTCTAGATAGTATAAGTTCCCTAATACTTGGGACTACTACATTACTTCCCTCATACTGTATACCTCTCTCTATAGGTTTACCTTTAAAGTAGTTCCTTGTAGTGTACACTTTTTAGCCCCTATTAGGTTCCTTATACCTGGACTATACCTAGAGTTTTCCTTACCTCACAATATACTTTTGCCCTCACTCTCTCTAAACCTGATTCCTTGACTTCCCTATACCTTGTCTGCACTTTCTCATGCCTTCCATACCTTCAGCCACACATTCCTACACTTTGGATACCCTCAGATACATTCCTATACCTTGCACATACCTGTCTGCTATTTTCCCACACTTAGCACACTCTCAGGTCACACATATCCTTTATTATTCTAGTAGCAATTCCCTTTAGGATGAAATGCATCTGTTTAGACTTTGTTACAGACTAGGATAGTTCTAATGATACAAGTACAAATGTGCTGCCAAGTGCTGAGTGGTGTCTCTATATTAACAAATGTCAACAGTCCTTCCAACTATCTCAGTAAGGGTGGCACCTCATTGAGATGTAGGGCTAGCAGGAGCAAGTTACAGACAGATAAGACAGAGTGTGTTGTCTCTGAAGGTACAATCATAACAGTCAAGGTAGATGCTTTAACTGAAAGGGATTCTGAGATAACTCTGTATTAAAGAGCTAGTTCTGAAGTTATACCTAGTAGATCAAAGTAAAGAACTACTATAATCTGATCTACTTTATATAGGGCTGTCCTATGAAGGTTCAAGAGGAGTCTGTATCTAAGGATCTGCCTGAGTCAGAGATAAGAGTACATGAGGCAGTCTAGCCATGTATGCATGAGGTATCATGCACCGGTCTAGGTCTAGGGGAGGAGCGCCATGAGGCAGCATAAGGCGCTCTAGATCGATGGTCTCCTAGATGGGATGGGAGGCCTTCTAGGCCATGGTGATGTCATAGTGGTCCAGACTGCTGTCATAGGAGAGCTGGTGTAGAAACTAATATCTCTGTGGCCTTGTAGAGATCTAATTCTCCAATGTCCCAATCACCTTCCTAATATAGCGCGACCCATATCTCATCTCAGTGCACTTGGCACTTCATCGGCCGCTAGTGTGCACAAACACTTTGGATGTGCATCAGCGTGTGCATCCTCGGTTCCATCGCTTGTCCTCCATCCATCTATTCCATGTCCATTCAGTTCATTGGTGCGTATTCCTATTATATTTCTGTTTATTCTGATATATCTCTAGCACTTATGCACATATTCCGTATGTTTTGTCTTGGACCCTTATATTACATGTTATCATGTTATAGCACTTGAGCTTGCACTAGGCTCATATTCAGCCAATTTACACATCACATCAAATGTCCATTGCACATTATTCACTTCCCGATGCAACCCGATGCATATCCGCCAAACCCAACACTTTGACTAGTGGACCTGATGTTTTGGCCACATTGGCCAATGTTTTTCCTGCACACTTGTCCTATCTGTGTCCCGTCTTGTCTGCTAGCCCCACTAGGTGCATAGTTGATTATTTCTCACATTACTCATGTCGTAGCCAGCACTATTACATGTTTTCCCATTGTCCGCAGTGCCTCATGTTTATTTACATGTACTTCGGATTTGAAATTGTTGGCCGCTACTTTCACCTATAGGGTTCTGAATTTCTACATACTTATATATATATCGGTTTCCACTTAGCATATTCATCATCCAAGTAGTAGGGAGCCGTTTTCCCGATGCTTTGTGGTCAAACCCGATATTCCGTTGTTCTTAGTTGATATTGTGAAATATTACTGCTCTTTCTATCAGAAACACCCACAGTCTCGATAATCTGCATACCGCTCGCTATACCCGATGTTCCTTTCATAAACCAACATTAACCTACCAAACCTGAACCCAAACCCAAAGCCCGCTAACCCACTAAACCTGAAAACATTGGCCGACACTTTGGCATTGGACTCATAATTATACCTTCGGATTCTGTTTCTCACGCTTGGACTTTTGACAGTTTATCAATTGACTATCTACAGGCTTATTCCAATAGCTAACCCCTCAGGTTGAATGCACTTGTCTTGCAAGTATAACAGACTAGGCTGTGCTAGACCACACAACATTTTTATACTGCTGGTTACTTACTTTGTATAGTATCCAACTATTGTTGTATCTTTACAGCACACATCACATCCACTCAGTGCATGCCATTGCACTTTGTCGCTCATCAGTGCTCTCGCTCTTTCGCACTTCACTCATTGTCACACATCTTACCAGGCTTGACTAAGCACCTGGTTCAGTGTTTTCCCTCCTTTATATACTTAGAGGAACCTTCTCAGTAGCAATCCCCTTAGGCCAACATTAGTTCGCGCACAGAGGACCATCTGAGTTTATCTCATACCACCCTTTTACCTACCCTTTACATTCCTCATCTACACCAGCATACTTCTGCTGCTCAAATCTTTAGTGTCTAATAGTGATCCACTGTGTCAGTGAGCCGGGATGGAGGGAGCAATGAGCAAGGGCTGGATGTTACTGTAACAGACATAGCAACTAGGTATAGCTTGACCTGACATTTTCTTGCCACCTAGTAAGATTGTTGTTTTCATACTGATGTAAAAGAAAAATATAGGCTAGGCATATATAGAGGAGTAGTATGTTCAGCCTAAGAGGGCTTCTGATGAGGCCAGAGCTCCAGAGGAGGTGAAAATGATGCAGAAAACAGTAAATAGTAATTCCTAAACAGTACAGTAATTGTAATGCTTGTCAAAAGCCAACATCTACTCATTGATGTTGGCAACCTATATTCATCCCCATCACCCTCTTTAGATACTCATTTACATTTGTTCTACCGTATTCCATAGCATTCTTACCCTACAGTATTTAAACCGATGTATATCTACTGATAGGGTAGTTGATCTTTCACCCCTGAATATATCTTAGTTCGGACAGTTATCTCATTCAAGTCTCTAAGTCTATTCGACCCTATCGACTCTACTGTGTGAATGTTCTACGAACACCACATATTTTTAACTGCCAATAAATTTAAATCTTTATTCAAACCTTTTCCACTATAGTCATCATCTAGGAGGCTTGATCACCCTCTGAAGCTTTGACTCTTGTTAAACACGCAAAACCAATATATTCAATTCGATATCGTAAAACATGCCTACTGCTACTAGTGCAATAGATGAAGCCTCTCCTCTCTCCCCGACTAGGTCGCTGAGTATGAGTGATGATGCATGCACAGCTGGACTCAAGTCTGAGCGCGCAGAACCTCGGGACAGTATGGCTGTCCCTTGAGAAGAAGGGACAGGCATGGAGCCTCCCTTTGTAGCTGGTCCTCATGACCTGGAAAGGGTGGAAAATGAATCCACTCAGGTGATGAGTGCTGTCTCCAGCCCTGCCCAAACCAGATCCCTGCCATTTGACAATGTGGGAGCTGGTATAGCCTACTCTACTAGGAGTGATGAGAGAATAGGTTCTCTAGTAAATAAAATACATACCAGTGCCCCCATAATCGGTAGATTACGAACATTCATGTCGCCTGACAGTAATAATATTCCTCGCCTGCAAGCAGTTTTTGACTGGTCAGAGGTGACTGATGATGAAGGACTAGGAGACATACCTGAATTCCCAATGATTAATCCTCCTAGCACTAAGCAAAGTGAGGCCAAACAGGAACCTGACAACAAAAACAACCACCCGAAACTCAGCAAATTCATGAGCCACTTAAGAAATTGGACAGACTTTGATGAGGAGATGGCCAAACTCAATAGGCCAGGACCCGACGAATCCAATGAATCCCTCCACAAGCTGTGGAATAATGAGAATCAGGGCGTGTTTATCATGTTCCAGAACTTTGCCCTTAAAGGCTTCTGGAAGGCGGCCAGGGTGCAATTCACTGAAAAGTGTGAGGAAATTGAGAACCTGCAAGAACGAGTCAGAGAACTCGAATTAATGGTCATTGAGGCCCAAACAAGAGAGGACATGGCCCAACAGCTGGTAAAAGAAGCTTACTGTGCTCCTAGCCCCAACAAGCCACCTGCTGCTGTCGAGGATGAAACGCACATCGAGAAACCTGAAGTTGTGACCCAAAACGTCAGTGAACAGAAGGTTACCATTGAGGCAAACAATAACCCACCAAGCATAGCCGTGAACTCCTCTTCAGGTGCCTCCCCAGCAGAAATTGCTGACCCACCAAATGTTCCAAAAAGTCAGACAACTAGGATGACAAAGGATGATACCAGATACTGGCGAGCATTGTCATTACTCCCAGACAAAAGCTCTGTTAAAAGAGTGATGGCTGGTAGTGACCCGAGTGAGTCAGACCCATCTGATTCATCATCCGAGTCAGAAAGCGAGGAGCTGTCCACTGAGTCATCAGAAGATGAATGGTACCTAAGAAAAGAGAAGTCCCGTAAGTCATCCAAGCAGACATCCCAGGTAGCAGACAAGAAGAGATTGAGGACATCACAGATGCACCTTGACGAAAGTGAGCCTAGTGAAGACTCTTCTGACGATCCCAATGCAAGAATCCTTGCTATGGAACCCGAGTCAGACCACTCGAGTGACTCGGAAACCACAAAATGTGGCAAGCGCACTGCAAGGAGGAAACACAGGGCCCAATTGAACCTGTTAAAGTATCAGCAGGGGTCTCTCAAACATGAGCCTCCCTTCACTTACAATGGTGAAGTTAACTCGTCAACATTTAAGAAATGGGTGCACGAGGTATGCGACTGGAGGGACCATGCAAAGCTGTCCACCAAACAGAGCCTTAAGATGCTTGGCAAATACCTTGGTGGAAACACCTATAGATTCTATGAGTGTGATGTATTAGATCTAAAGAAACAATACTCACTCATGGAGTTCTTTGAACACCTATTTGACTACATCTTCCCCACTGACTTCTGGATGATGCAGAGGCAGAAGTTCCTTGATTGCAAGCAAGAAGGTCACCACTCCATATGCGACTATATACGACGACTCTGAGAGCTCGTGGATACTGCTGGGGACATGGGAGAATGTGAACTGGTCAGACAGTTCTGGATGAACTGTAAGCCTTTCATTAAGGCGTCACTGGTAGACAAAGGATACAATCCTAACACTGTCAGCATGGACACAATTGAACGAAAAGTGCTACATACCGAGACACAAATGTCTTAATCGCCTTGAACCCCACACTGGCTGCTGGTGCTGCAGACCAGGAGTCCCGATCTAATCGACATGATCGCTGTGGCAGCAGAAGGGACAATCGGACCCAGACTCACACCCTGACTGCTAATGCTATCAACCACAACGGTCCATCAGCTAAGACCCACCATGATAATAAGAACTCCAGACATTCAGGGAACAAGCCAAACGGCCAAGAACATCTCCCCGTAACGCTAAGAGTACCAAGACCATATGTGAGCTAAAAGAACTTAATCAGTGTTTCGAATGTGAGCAAACCAGTGTAACACTCGGGTTGGCATTGGGCATGTATCTGGTGAAAATCATGTCTTACATCCCTCAACACACTTCCAATCTTCCGAAAGTTCTGCTGTCTTCTTAGATAGATGATCTATAGATAAATACCTATAAAACCAAATATCTCCACGGTCAGTGATTCAGACAAATACCAATGACTGATAACGTGGTCGTTCGTGGGTGGCTTGTCTTTGCTGCTAAGATACAGTCAGCAATATATGGCTTTGCACAAAAGTCAGCAGTCAACAGTCAAACAGTCAACAGTCAATCCAACAGTATGGATATGAAACACAGCGATAACAGAAATAGAACCCGATTGGTTAGTGATCGACAACAACAACAAAAATATCAAGAGACACAGTCACCCTAACAGTATAGAGATGACACAACACGAATGGACACTCCTCCTAACACTTCACACAGCAGCAATGATTCGTACACAAACTTAGCACAGCAAGTTGTGTGGAGTTACAATGGTAATGCCCCTCAAGAACAAAACAGGTGAGACTACTGTCAGACCTAGTCAAAGCTACCATAGCACTCTTAGCCTAATATTGAACCTGCTGTCAAGGAACTCACAATGAGTATTGAACAGACTCAGGAATGGATGTCCTTGGCTTTCAGTACCAAGTCCCTTTTTCAATAGCTAAAGCCTAGCTCGCAAATGACCACTCTGGCCCAGTATAACACGCAGATGTCTGAGGTCAGTGATTCACTGTCAACACCTAAAGTCTCCCCACAAGACTATCCTAAGTCTTTAGTGGACAAAAGAGACAACACCAGACTGCTGGGTAAGAATGAGACTGAAACTTTGATACTTGAGAGAAAGTTGATAGGAAGAAACAACAACACAATCGGACCGCTACAACAGAAATGCTAACTCAGTCATGATCACAGAGACTGTTAGCAACAACAATCACAAAGATGGTCAGTACACACAGTCACCAACACACCACAGATACTTTGAGAGACTGAGAGAAAGTGAAACAGAGAAACAGAGATGTTAGTTTCGTAGTCACGAATCTCAGACATGTTCTCAAAGAGACAGAGACAGAAAAGAAAACAATCTCAGAGACAATCTCAGAGAGACACAGACACAGACCAAGACACAAAAAGAAATAGAGAAATTCAGACAGACAATCAGGAGGAAACAGAAAAAGAAAAACTAGTCTTGCTAGTCGTCAGACACAGTGAGCTCAAGGTATGTGCTAGATGTTCAGCACAATGAGCTTGGAAGTACTGTGCTGGTTGTTGAGCACAGTGAGCTCCAACCTTGAACTGCACTTGCTGGTTGCTGAATCACACTTCACTCACAATTTTATTCTGAGAGGGTAAAAGTGGCACTTGTCCCCTTTTTATTGGGCAAGAAACAGCTCCTTATATAGACAAATTTGGTGGCTATACTACTAGTTTCTCATACTTAAAGTTGTAACTTTAGTTCGATAGTACCAAGTTACACAGTCAAAAGTAAATATTCATAACTCTGGTTGGTATAATGATGAGTCAGCAAGAGCTGTGTATGGCCCATGGGTCAGGTGACCCTTGATGACTCAGCTAGACAAGAGTGAGAAAATGATTACATATTGTTTACATATGTTTGTGAAATCTGTGGCTGGTGAATTGATTGGTAGCATAATGACATGGGATGCGTGTTTGGCGATTTGTAAGCTTTCCCACAGGGTAACCTTATGCAAACATATTTTTCACAGCCACCTGATATGTGTGAGAATCCTTCTGAGTCATCCTCATGGCTGACTAAACACAACTCATCGCAGAATTAAATGTACAAAATATTCAGTCCACTTGCATATAATCTCGTAAAATGAAAAAAGCGAAAAATATTCCCCTAGCCTCAGTTTCAGATCACAAGAAAAATGATTTCATAGGGTATAGGGCTCATAGGAGAGTATTAGTCGTCCATGCACCGAACCAGTTTGGTGCAGGTCACCACGCACTTGTCCGAGTTGTCCAAAGGTCGTCCACCCATTTCTGAGGCCTTTCTAGCGTTTCCGATCCTCCGTACCATGTCCTGTCCTCGTCCGTTTGACTTCGCTGGTGCTTTTATCACTTGGTTATCTGTTATTAATTATGTCTAGGACTTCATACGTCGAAAACCCTTGCTAATACATATAAATATGCACCTCGTGCATTATTACATGTGTATCTTCATAGCAGCTCACCTTGAGTCTTATTACATTTCGGATGTCTTATCTCGCTACAGTTTTCGCCTACGCAGATTCCGGGCTTTCACGTTGTAGGATATATTCTGGCTTGCTAGATACTCGGACGGTACTTCACTTCCCTTGCTTCAAGTCATAGTTAGTAGTAGTCACTTTCAGATTTTTGATACTTCCCACAATCGATTTTTGTTCATTCGGAACGATTGTTTGGCCCGACCGCTGCCATTTTGCTATTGATTCCCTTAAGTCTTTCGACAGACTTTACTGGTTATACTACACAAGTCCTATTCTTTCACTGGAAACCTTGTTGTTTCACCGGAAACTCACCAGAAGCCTCACACAACTTTGGACTTTCGTTTCTCAGCGTCGGACATCAGTCGGACACTCTGGATGACTTGTCAGACACTTCAGACAATTCTTCAGAACTTCAGACATACTAGAGGTATCTTTCTGTTCTCTCTCCTTCGATCTTAACTAGATATCCCTTGCATTTTATATCAAGAGATAATCCTATAGGCAGTCTCTTAGGGACGAACATCCCACTTGCACTCAGAGTCTTAAGGTAACACCTTTTGTATAGCCCACCAGGAATCAACTCTTTACACCAGTCACCTTGCCAAAGACTGCCCTAAGTGTCATCGACTGCCTCCTTACCTGCAATTGAAGACCACCTATAGCTGAAGGGACTGCCCAGGGACTCTATGGCTTTGCCGTTGATATGGTCAATGACCTAAACCAACTTGAAAGGTTAGAACATGCTAAACACTTAGTAGTGACTCACCATGTGTTAGCCAAGCTCAGACTGGCCATCCCTCTCCTCTCGAAAGAATTCACTGATCCAATCTATAGTCCCTTCAGGAAAGACCGCTTCAGCCTAATGACTTTGGGGGACAAAGACACCTACCTTTTGAGTAATAAGCACAATTGCGATGAGTATATAGTCTATTATTCACAGTTGAGCGACCCATCTTTCGATATTGTGGAATGGCTCACCATATTGAAACTCTTCAATCAAGAGAACCTCGTGAAGACTAAGTCTTCTCTTGCAAAATCTGACATGAATGGCACCTACGTTACACCTGAGCACGAATCCTCTGATCAGGATGACTCTGACAGTTCTGCATGGGAGACGTTGGAGTTGGGGAGCAGTGACTTCAGAGAGACTAACTATGACAGTTCCGAAGATGACTTACCTGGATTAGAGAGCTGCGAGTCCAGTGAGGACAAAGACACTGAAGAAACGGGTGAGTTATTCTGTGGGATGTCCTCTCGAACGAAAGACGACTTACCTGAACTTCATTCTTTGCAACGCCAGGCCGCTAGACCAAAGTCTACCACGCATATACTACCCAAGTCAATAGTGGTAGTAGTCCTATTAAATGATAAGCCGTGTCGAGCCTTACTTGATTCAGGATCACTCACTGATTTCATGTCAAGCATGATAGTCAACCAACTCAAGCTGCCATATGAACTGTTAGAAAAGCCAATACCACTGCAGTTGGCAGTGTCCGGATTGAGAAGCACAGTCAAAGCTACTACGTGCGCTGAGCTAACATTTCAAGATATTAAATGCCCATGCACCTTTGATATAGCTAACCTTGAATCCTATGATGTCATCCTGGGGATGCCCTTTCTCTTCCAGCACAAAGTCCTTCTAGGGTTCAACCCGCCTGAGATAAAGATACGAAGCCTCAAACCCTTACCTGTTCGTGGGTCCCAAACTCAAGTCTTGGAACTGCATGAGTCCAGCTTCCAGGCCCATGACATCGAGAGATACTCTGCGCAACTTCGTAAGTATGCAATAGACATTTGTAAAGAGGCAGTAGACACACCTTTACCGCCCCTCAGGGCCATCAACCATGTGATCCCTCTTATAAACGACAACCATACATACTCATGGAGACAATCCAAGTGCCCAGAGGCTCTACGACTGTTGTGGCACAGCAAACACAATGACTATATTAAGTTGGGCCATTGGGAGTTTTTCAGCGGTACCAATGCTGTACCCATGATCATGATGAGGAAGGCTACAAAAGACGGCAAATTGAGACTACGTACCATTCTTGATACCAGGCAGCGAAACACAGATACTTGAAAACTTGCATCTCCTCTCCTGGATATTGAGACCATCCTACATAATGTATCGTTGCACCCGTTCCATTCACAACTCAACGGGAAAGATGCATACAAGCAGATACAAATCATACCTGAAGACATGCCTAAGTCACTGTTCGCGACGCCCAATGGCATGATGATTAGCCACGTCATGCAAATAGGTGATTGCAATGCTGGGGCCACTTACCAGTCATTGATGAACCATATTTTTGGTCCCTACATTGGCGTCTTCATGGACGTCTACCTAGACAATATCGTTATATACTCAGATACAGCTGAAGACCACATACGACATGTGAAGACCGTCATAGACACCCTGAGAGATAATCACTTTTATTTAAGTGAACATAAACTACAGTTTTTTAAAAATGAACTCACTATCCTGGGACACGTCATAGACGACCAAGGTATTCGACTAGACCCACATAAGGTTGATAAAATAATGAACTGGAAGACTCCTACCTCGAAGGAACTGCTGATGCAGTTCATTGGCTCAGTCAGGTACCTCGCCGCCAGCTGTGAGGGAATTTGGGTGCACATGCAGCATCTCTCAAAGATTGCTGCACAAACCATCTGCTGGGACTGGACCCCAACAGACCAGCGAGCATTTGACCTAGTGAGAGTGTGCGTTAACGCTCACAGGGACACGAGACAAAAAGCACTTGACTTACCAAGAGCTATCAATGGATCCTCCCCAGTCAATCTCGTAACTGACGCGTCCTTCACAGGAGCAAGTGGGGTACTTTCACAGGTTGACCCCATCCAGCAGGCTGATGTGGTTGTGTTCTGGTCTGGGAAGTTTAACTCCGCACAGCAAAACTACCCGGTCCACGAACAGGAGTTGTTAGCCATTGTGGAATCATTGAAGAGATTTTGGCACTTACTGATTGGTGTCCAGTTCCAAATCTTTACTGACCATAAAGGTCTGGAGTGGATTACCACTCAAAACAAGCTATCACCTAGACAAGCCAGGTGGTTAGAAGCATTGAGCAAGTTTGACTTCCAAATAAAGTACTTACCGGGGGCAGATGCACTATCAGCGTATGTACAGTAATGAACCTAAAGGTACTGTTAGGGCGCCAAGCAAGTTTGTAAGCGTAGAGGAAGAGGACACACCCAAGACCCTACTTCTCAATTTTGTTACCGCCCTGGTCTACACTGGCACCCCTCTGTTCCTCGGTGTGACTGAGAGCAGGCGATCCTGCATGCCTAGCAGAAAAGATAGTCAGCAAGCCCAGTGAGATCCAGCCTGGAAACAAACTGTGCCAAACGACCTCACCAGAGGGACCAGGTTAGACAGAGCAGAGGCGTGCCCCAGCAGGTCTTGACAGACCCTCAAGGCAGAGGTGTTCCTCAGCAGGTCTTGTCAAACCTGGAAGACAGAGGCAGTGCCTCAACAAGTCTTGACAAACACTGGTCAGCAGGGGTGTTCCTCAACAGGTCTTGACAAACCTGGAAGACAGAGGTGTGCCTCAACAAGTCTTGACGAAAGGCAGAGGTGTTCCTCAGCAGGTTTTGGCAAACCCGCCAGACAGAGGCATGCCCCAACAAGTCTTGACAAACTCATTTGTCATATCCAAGCTACCAACCGACCATCACATCAGTATTGGTATGGACGGTGAGGGACCACTCACCAGAGACAACAAGAGATTGCTTAAACCGGAGAATGACATGAGGTCGCTTAACCCGGAGAATGACAAGAGGTCCCTCAAAAAGAAGGACACCAAGGGCACAGGCCATGCAGACCAGCTGCAGGCTGGCGACTCAGTAGACCGGGATTCCACCAATCATGGTGAACCACTGCGAGACGAAGAGGTATTAGCTTCCCAGCACACAACAGAAGACTCACCTGCCACCAGGATCAAGAAAGTAATCCTGAGAGTGGGTGGAAACCCCTCAGAATCACTGGAGGGCGGAAAGGTGACTGGCGTAAAGACAATTAGCAATAAGGACAAAGGAAGGCGCACCTTACCAGTAAACAAGAGCCTACAACATCATGTAAGCAAAGAAGCTGGACGGTCTGGACAAGTACAGAACCAAGCTGATGACATAAGCGATGATGTCATGAAGACCGGAATCTACATGGTGCAACTCATAGCCAAACTGTCACAAATGCTGATGTAAGCGACTGTTAAGACCATGCACAAAGGGTAGGACTGATTCTGAGGGGCTTGGCTTCAGCTTGTGCACTGCGCCCCTTACCTGAGTATGTGCCCTTAATTTCAGATTGATGTCCAGAGAAGATCCGAAGACATCCAAAGGACATCCAAAGGCACAGGAAACTTCGGAAGGACTTTCCGGACAAGTGCAAGTAACTTCTGGATGAGTGCGGGAAAGTTCTGGAGGAACTTCCGGAAATTACAATGAGGTTTCATCCTGATACGGATATGTGTAATGGCTACTCAGGACAAGTCCTGAGTAGAAGCAAACAGAGAAAAGGCTGCGAGGACAATGTCGGAAGCAGAATAGGTCCCAAGGACCGTGGGAAAGATCCGGATGAACTTCCGGAAACTTGGAGGAAGGTAGGATCATAGGATCAGATGATCAGATGAGTTTTGGATTGGATGAATAGAGGATCGGAGGAGCAGAGCTCCGGCCTAGGGAATTCCTCCCTAGGCCTAAGTGGATATTCACAAGGAAGTAACTAGTATGAGGACTTAGTGTGAAGACTAGTGTGAGGACTAATATGATATTCAGACTGAGGAACTACAGGACATATACAAGAGTTTATATACTAAGGAAATAATGGAAAGATCAGCAAGCAAGAGTCCGAGGCTATGTATGAAGCATAAGCAAAGTTATCAAGCGCAAGTCGGAAATGAAGCATAGGTTAACGGATCAGTAAGTGTACCGGTAGTAAGTATAACCGAGATACCAAGGACAAGGAATACTGAATAGAGGAATAGGCTGTGTTAACATTATATGCACAGGAGATGAACTAAGGAGCTTATCGTATATTGGATTGGACCGGATCGGATGTCCAGACAAGAAGCGTGGATATACAGGATATGACATTAGGGCGATAGGACAAAGGATGAATGATGCAGGCTAGCTGCAGAGGTATGGAGGTCTGATGTACAGAGGTAAAGGGATCTGGATGTGGATGTGCGGATGTGGATGTGCAGAGGTGCAGGGATCCGGATGGGTACTGGAGACATGGATAGGGCATTGGAAGGTCCGGATGAGGCGTGGGAATATTGTCGGATGTAGGTCCGGAATACGGGATATGACACGCACCAGCGAAGTCAAACGGACAAGGACAGGACATGGTACAGAGGATCGGAAAAGCTAAAAAGGGCCTTGGAACATGGGCAGACGACCTTCAAACAACTTGGACAAGTGCGCGGAACTTTTGGAAGATCGGAAGTGTGTCGGGGAATGTAATATGTGATTTTGACCAGATATGTGTCCAGCGCCGACCCAAGTGTTACACTGGGGTAAAACTGAGAGTATGTACTTGATGGAATATTTTTGTGTTTTTTGTAATATCTGGTGTTTTTGTTTTTATGTTGTTGAGGGATCTGCGGATGTGTGAATATGAGTGGATGATGTGCAGGGGGGAAATGGTCGTGCGCGCTATTCGTCTTGCGCACGCTTGGGCTCATCTTCTTCAGGTTCTACGGTTTTGTATGCTTCTAGCTTGTCGATGCTCTCATTGTCTACTGCAGTCATTTGGGTTACCGATATGCACTCCCCACTACGTGGGTAATAGGGGATGACACAGAACACGGCAAACCAGAGTTTTGAGATTGCGCCGTCCAACTCAGCCAGCATATATGAGCCTCCCTTTGTGCGGCGCACTACGATCATAGGTCCCAAATAGCGCGGCTTTGTCTTCTTGCTCAATTCGTACTCGACCTTCGAGTTGCATACCAATACCAAGGCGCCTGGTTTGAAATCGTGCGCCTTGATGGACACACGGAAGCACTTCTCGAAATCGCGTATTGACTTGAAGCACGCCTCGACTACTTTATCTCTGATTGCATTGATATCTTCCATGCGCTTCTGTAATTGGTGTGCACACCAGCTATAAGATCAGTAGTGGTGAACACGCCTCGGCTCGGCAAGGGCGCGAGGAACATTGCTTCAGCAAGATCAAAGGGAAATATTGGCTCTACACCGTGCATCATGAAATAGGGCGATAAACCTGTCACTTTGTGAATGGTGACGTGCTCTGCCCAGAACACTGAATGAACTACCTGATACCAGCATGGATCATCTCCATCACAGCTTTTAATGATGGCCTCCCGGACATCACAGTGTCATCTTTCGACTATACTGTTTGCTTGGGAATTGTATGGCGAGATGCGGATCGGATGAATTCCATATTTGCGTGCAAGTTTGTCTACTGCAAGTCTGTATGTGGGCACATTGTCCGTTACTATCTCTGTGATCGGACCCCACCTACACAAGAGCTCCTCGAAAATAAAAGCAGTTAGCACATTAGTATTTTTTTTGTGCAGCATGCGCCATTCAGGATATGATGTTAGTGCACATCGCGCTTGCACAAGGTATTCAAATCCGCCCACTCTGGGCATCTTCATCGTGTCGATGTGCGCTTTGCAGAATAGGCCTCCTGGTATGGGTATGATTGGAGGGATATGCAGTTTCCTCGTTTGGCGCACTTGGCATTTGTGGCACGTTTGCACATACCATTTGATGTCTTCAATGATGTGCAGCCACCAGAAGCGCAGCCATAGGCGCACACTGATGGTATAGATACCCTTGTGTCCTAAATCATCATGCGCCTCCTTGAGAATGCAATAGCATTTATTTGGAGGCAACACAAGTTGATGTTTGCCATGCGATGCTCTGCGCCATAAGTTGCCTTCCAGGACGAAGTAACATGCCGCGGTGTTGATAAACTTTTTGAATTCTTGATCTGAAATATCAGTGGATCTTTCGCACGAGGTAAGGAACTGCACTATCGTGGTCATCAGTGCGTCTTGCTCGCATGCCGAGTCCGAGCGCGGAATATCAGGTTCTAATTCTTCTGTCTGCGCAATATCAAAATATATGCGCAGTGCTGGCGCGCGCGTGCTTGCA
>JABBWF010000504.1:0-21610 GCA_016647645.1 Suillus variegatus
TGTCTTGCAGAATTGGAATCTGGGGTGCGAAGCTTGTGTTGCCCTACGAGAAGCCAAGTTCCAATTACTAACCTTTGGGTTAACCATACTCAGAGGAGGTAATAAATCAAAGTTACCAAGTTCCCAGAGCAGCAGGTGATCTCCTGACATGACGGTGCGAAGCTTGTGTTGTCCTACGAGATGCCAAGTTCCGACCACCCAAATTTGGGTCAACCATACCGATGTAGAGACTGATATTTCTGTGGCCTTGCAGAGACTGTTTTACCTACTACTATGTTTGCACCTTAGCTTACATAATCAAGTCATCTTTTCACCAGTTTCACTATGAGTCTGAGTACTCAACAAGTTTCTATCATATTTCCTCTCTTCTGAGCCTTGAGCCTGGTCCAGAAACCCTTTAGGGTCAAATAGCAGCTAGGTTCTGCAAGACCCAACATATTGTCCTTGCCACTCAGCAGGATTGTTGTACCCACAACGTTGTGGGTACAACAATCCTGCTGAGTGGCAAGGACAATATGTTGGGTCTTGCAGAACCTAGCTGCTATTTGACCCTAAAGGGTTTCTGGACCAGGCTCAAGGCTCAGAAGAGAGGAAATATGATAGAAACTTGTTGAGTACTCAGACTCATAGTGAAACTGGTGAAAAGATGACTTGATTATGTAAGCTAAGGTGCAAACATAGTAGTAGGTAAAACAGTCTCTGCAAGGCCACAGAAATATCAGTCTCTACATCGGTATGGTTGACCCAAATTTGGGTGGTCGGAACTTGGCATCTCGTAGGACAACACAAGCTTCGCACCGTCATGTCAGGAGATCACCTGCTGCTCTGGGAACTTGGTAACTTTGATTTATTACCTCCTCTGAGTATGGTTAACCCAAAGGTTAGTAATTGGAACTTGGCTTCTCGTAGGGCAACACAAGCTTCGCACCCCAGATTCCAAATTCTGCAAGACAACCTACACACCATCAAAGGCCATGTCAAGAGAGCACCTGCTGCTCTTTTCAAAACATCTCAACTTCGGTTGGCCACTTAACACGGAAAGTATTAACTAAATTATGTGTTGAGTTCTGGGTCCTGGAACTCGGAACTCGGTACAGTTGACTCAAATTCTGGTGGTCGGAACTTGGCTTCTCATAGGGCAACACAAGCTTCGCACCCCGGATTCCACATTCTGCAAGACAACCCGTGCACCATCAAAGGCCATGTCAGGAGATCACCTGCTGCTCCGGGAACTTGGTAACTTTGATTTATTACCTCCTCTGATTTGGTTGATGTACAACTACCTCAGCTCCATCATGTCTACAATTATGATACACATGGGCCCACCCATCTATATTTTATACCACCCTCGGCCCACCCGTCTAATTAATATGTGTCTGGGCCCACCCGTCTAATACAATATTTTATAATACCCTCAGCCCACCTGTCTAATTTAATATGTGTCTGGGCCCACCCGTGAATGTGATAACAAGTACCTACCCATCTATCTCATACACATCTACCTTAATACACCCATCTGCATAATATCCAACTACCTTGGCCCACCCGTCTACCTAATATTCATGTACATCAGCCCACTCATCTACTCTATATATTCCCTGCATGGGCCCACCCGCCTCCATCGGGAATAATTTGCCTCCTGGCCCATCTGTCATAGTCGAGGATATTTTTATCATGGGCCCATGGTCCGCTGGCCCGTATCATACGGGATATTATGCACGTCCGTTCCCTCATATTATATGAAGATAGGTCACTGTAATATGTGATACATTTGATCCAACTTGAATGCTAATGATGTTTGGATAGTTTAGTGGGCGATCAGATTGAGATCTTCAAGTGCCTTCAAAACCATACTGACCCCAAATTGTTTACACCGCACTGTATTTTCGATGGCGCTGTTATTATGTACTGGCATTTTTCAATCTACTTTACTGTAAGTTGACAAGTAGCTACCATTCATACATCCAATAAGCATATAGTTGATTGAAATTAATTTGATGGCGCTGCATAATTGATTCATGTCACAGTGAGATCTTGATCCAATGTCCATTCTTCTGCGCAACAGATACATCAATGGTCCCTACACTATGATATGAGCCATAGCATCTGTGAGTCTTGTAGCCTCTTCATGCACCTCATCACTATATCCCTCTTCTTCCTCCTCCTCCTCCTCCTCCTCCGGCTCTGTCAATTCCTGTGATAAAATTGTTGAATGCAGTGCACCAGTATAACCATCCAACAGACAAATTTTCTGTAAACGAGTACGGTGAATATTGTCAACATGGCGCCGTGCAGCATATTGCCTCTGCAACTCAGATGCTAGGAGGGGCGAGGCTTCATCGTTCAGTGCAACTATTGCAGAGGCCATGCTTTTCTCCTCGAACTCCATTCAAGCGTGAAGTCTGCCCATCTCAACATTCAACCGTGTGATCTCTTCATGCGAGCATAGCAGTTTAAAAAACTTAGCTGCCATCTCATGATTCTCCGGTATAGCCCATGGTTTCATAAGTAGATTGTGACGTGAATGCTTCAGGAGCATGAATTCCCCTAACGCCGCATACCCCACAACCTCAGCATACTCAAGGATTGGTCGAGGTGGGACTTGCAGAGGTGCCAGCTTGTTGTATCTGTCGAGTGCCATATGAATTGCAGAAGATCGTCGCACAATTGCTTTTGATATGTACTTGCGCATCTTGTATCCTGACCACAGGTCATGAGTTTGAATCAAAATAGAAAAATTATTGTACCTGTGCCAGAAAGATTTGCCTTCGATAACTCAAACAAGCGTTGGACAACTAATGCTTCTAGTGCCTCGACTACACGAATAAAGCGCCGTTGACCAGAGTATTCTAGTGCTTGCACATAATGAGGGTCTGACGGCATCCAGCGCTCACTGATTCCATGACGACGCTCGAAGTCTTTGACGACGTTCATTTGCAATTGAAGTCGTCATAATGTTGAGGTCCGCTCAGCTTCTGTGGCCTTGGAATGTTCCCATGTTGACGCATTGAGGCCAGATGATGCTGTGAAGTTTGCTGGGGTGTACATAAGGAAAGGGACACTTGTAATGCTGCCATACCATGCCCTGGAATCAGGTAGCACATTAGCAAGAACACAAGTAAGTTAATTGAGAAAACAAACTCAATAGATTGGAGTTTTTTGAGTTCTTCCACATATGTAGCTGCAAACACATCGGCTGGTGGCTCGTGGGCAAGGTTAGCGAGGAACT
The DNA here is from genome assembly GCA_016647645.1 of Suillus variegatus. Classification (NCBI taxonomy): domain Eukaryota; kingdom Fungi; phylum Basidiomycota; class Agaricomycetes; order Boletales; family Suillaceae; genus Suillus; species Suillus variegatus. The sequence goes on from JABBWF010000504.1 coordinate 3,230, forward strand.
TTGATTCCTCGTGCTTCCATTGAATGAAGTCTTCATCTGTTAACGATTGGCATAATTTGAAGTCGTCCAGTAGTGGGGTGAAATCATTGATCATACGAAGTGCTTGAATATAGTTATTATGCAGGAAACGACCTAGATTCTCAGTCAGAAGAAAGAGGCATTTAGACAAGAAAAACGCACTTAGCTCCAGGTACTTGTCCTCATCCCACTGGTCAAAGTGAAGGTCGAGGAATTGGACCCAATGGAAATACGATGCGTGGCAGATGAGCGAAGCAGCACTGTTGGAACTTGAGAAAATCTGTTCGCAGGTCTCTAAGTCCTCAATTCCAAAGCCATCCAGATACAATGGATGATTTTCAAGTTGACATGGGCGGTTGTGAGCATACCCATGGAATGCATTGACTGCAATGATAAGGTTGTACCCATCTGCCTTAGCACCAATAGAACTAGCGGCAACTGTCTTGCATGATGAACAGCCGATGTCGTGGCCAAGAGCTTGGTTTTTCCCACAGACATCAAGCATCTGATTGATTGCAGCAAGGCCATACTTCGCACTGACGTGATGTTTTGTTAAATTAAAAAATGACCTGAATACACAATTACTTACAGCTCACCACTGCGCTTCATCTCAATGATACATTCCACAAAACCATGGCGACAGGACATGAGAAATATACCAGTTTGCTCAAACACAGAGATCTTGTCCTCTTCATGAGTCTTTGCAGCAGTCCAGTTTTCCGTGCAGCTGGGATTCGGGTTAGTGCCTCGTTCACCGGGGCGATTCTCAATGTCGTCCCTGAATTGCTCAACCACGTCATTGGGAATGAAATAATCGCTCTGAAAAATTCAGGGATCTGTTGAGCCGAAGCCATCGACGCGCTTTGCGGAGTGATTCCCATCCATGCTATGTAATCGCCGTGGGACAAGCTTGGGTTCATTTGGTTGCTGAGAACGATTAGCATGTGAAAGACTGTTGTAAGGGATATGTACCTCGAATGCACAGCATGGACATACTCCATTCATGTGCCAGTCTGATGGATTCCTATGAAGCCTGTTGTTGATGTGTTGTCGAATAGAACACTGAATCTGAATATAGATGTCGAACACTATAGTAAACTGACTCCGAAATGTAGGGCTATATGTTACCTACAGGCAGTTGTAAATGACGTGAAAGATCAGGTAATTAGCTTACATTGTGAAGTGTACACAAAACTCTGGTGATGGACTGGATGCTGAATGAGGACTGGCGCCGGCAAATTTGATGGTAGAGCTCTAAACACTCAAGGTGTATTGCAACTGTTGGTTGGATGGGTGAACAACCGAGGAGACCGTGGTGCAGGAGCACAGCATTCCCTGGTTCATTGACTCGTTGGTGAATCATTACATTATTCAAAAGGTCTACTCACAATTTGTCAGTAAGCGAAATTACAAAAAGACTGATTCATACCCATGATACCAACACTGCGGACACTGAATGAATGCTTAGGATAATGGTCGAGATCTTGTGAGTCTGGCCCATACTTCCAGTGTAGATAGGCGTCAGTGAGGGCAGGCATCTGCTCTGTCCACGCAATGTGGGCATGGAGATTGCGCTGTGTTTGTGTTTGTTTGTCATGTCGTTGGCGGTTGGTAGTGTTAAGACCATGCACAAAGGGTAGGACTGATTCAAAAGGGACTTGGCTTCAGCTCATGCGCTGCGCCCCTTACCCGAGTATGTGCCCTTAATTTCAGAATGATGTCCGGAGAAAGTCCAAGGAAGTCCGAAGGACTTCCGGACGAGCACGGGAAAGTTCGGAAGGACTTTCCGGACGAGTGCGAGTAACTTCCGGAGGAGTACGGGAAAGTTCCGGAGGAACTTCCGGAAATTACTATGGGGTTTCATCCTGATACAGAGATGTGTAATGGCTACTCAGGACTTGTCCTGAGTAGAAGCAAACAGAGGAACGGCTGCAAGGACAAAGTCCGAAGCAGAATAGGTCCGGAGGACCACAGGAAAGTTCCGGAGGAACTTCCGGAGACTCAGAGGAATGGAGGATCGGATGAGCAAAGGATTGGAGGAGCGGAGGAGTGAAGGATTGGAGGATTGGAGGAATGGAGGAGCAGAGGAGCAGAGGAGCAGAGGAGTGGAGGAGCGGAATAGGTCTGGAGGAACTTCCGGAACTCGGAGGAGTGGAGGAGCAGAGCTCCGGCCTAGGGAATTCCTCCCTAGGCCTGAGACGGATATTTGACTAAGTCGGAGGACTAGAACTTGGTACGAGGACTTAGTGCAAAGACTAGTGCGAGGACTAATATGTGTAATAATCAAACTAAGGAAATACAGGAGTATCTACAGGGGTTTATATACTACTGAGGACTTATCGGAGAACTGAGATGTGAAGTCCAAAGCTATACAAAGCTGTGGACGGAGGGTATAGAAAAGTCAAACACTAGTCTATCGGAAAATAGTAAATGAACCCGGAGATTAGATCAGAGGAAAATAAAGGGTGGAGATGAAATGAGGTACGGAAAATGATATAGTCTAACTGGAGAAGGAACCTACAAAGGGAAAAGGCACGGAAGATAGATGTGGGTCGGATCCGGATGTTCGGAAGTCCGGAGACAGGTAATTACCATAAGGGGATGAGCGCTGATTTAAGGTTTGGATTCGGATATGAAGCATAGGTCGGATCCGGAGATCCGGAGATGTGGATATCAGATGCAGGAGTACAGGGATCCAGACAGATAGAGGATTGGGTCTGGAGATGTGGACAGGAGGTCCGGAGGTCCGGATGATGCGTGGGAACATCGTCAGATGTTGGTCTGGAATGCGGGATATGACATTAGGGCAATAGGACAAAGGATGAATGATGCAGGCTAGCTGCGGAGGTATGGAGGTCTGATGTACGGAGGTAAAGGGATCTGGACGTGGATGTGCGGATATGGATGTGCAGAGGTGCAGGGATCCAGATGGGTAGAGGACTGGAGACATGGATAGGGTGTCCGAAGGTCCGGATGAGGCGTGGGAATATTGTCGGATGTAGGTCCGGAATACAGGATATGACAGGTAGCCCCCCTAGTTACAAAGGCAATAAGAGAGTGCATAAAAAAATTTGTTCAGATGTACCTTTGTGCAGAGCAAGTGCGATAAAATTCAGAGAACAGCGGCCCACTGATAGTATCCTCTTCAGTTGCCTCAGCATCCATGCTGTCGTCCTCAGAACCAAAGGAAGCAAAGTCATACTGTGTGCCGTCATGGTGGTCTGGTCCAGCCTCAATCTGGGCCTCAGCTAAGAGAGCGCGTGCTCATTGTGTATTTTCTGGAGTGCTGTAAGGATAAAAACGAAGGAAAGAAAATAAAATCAACTCATGTCTTATAGATTCTGCTTGCCATCGCTCCTCATCCAGTCGCTCACATTGGATTTGAGTCAAGGAAGCAGTAGTTGTGTGAATGGAATGTGAGTTTTTGATGACTGACATCCTCACTCTGGAGGACATCGACATTCGTTTGTTAGAGCGTCGTCCCATAGTACTTCTGCAAGGCGGTGAGTGTCAAACAAAGGACTCAGGGCATGTTTGCTTACGTGTTCAGCTCCCTCCACTCATCAATCAGCTTGCCAACAGTTGTTGTCCAGACAGATGCTTTCATTAGGCCAGGGTCGGCCCGTTCTACTCGCATCTGAATAAGTGGCACCTGTTGTGCAGGAGTGATGAAGGCCTAAGTGTTTGCATTAGTCATCCAAGTATGTATTTTAGCACGAAAAAAGACTTACTAGGTCGCTTTTGCTTGAGATGAAGGGAATAGAACGAGGAAACAAAAAAGAGCGCTCTAAAATATTGAAATTTGAGGTATATTTCGTGGTCGTCATGTGCAACGACGAGCACAAAGGTTTGGTCGTCATGGGAAACAAGGAGGAAGCTCAGGAAAGTAGCGCCATCACGTTACAGGTACCTGACATAAGCTCTTATCATATCTACTGATTATATCATATATTATTTAGCAAAACTTCTCCAAAGTCAGTGCTGAGTGCTGCAGAAATTGCTGAAGTACTGCAGCATAGGATTTCCCCCCTAGTTAGTAACAGACATCACATCACATGTTTCTTACTAATAAGGGACGTTTATGGTGACACACAGGTGGGCCTGAAGCCAGGCCATGCACATCACTAATCCTACCTACATAGTCTGCCTATCTATGCCTTTGTCATGTGACCTACAATTGTAATATATATTATTCATATTATACATTAAATAATGCTTGCTAAAGCTTTGTCATACTACAGTCACATGCCTGATGGATGGTTCAGTGTTGGATGACGAGTGAAGTGAGTTTGGTTATGGTGACCTAGAGGAGCAGTTGTTATCGGATGACAGCTCAGAAGAGGAAGGCTTGCAGGATGAACTAGATGATGCCGTTCTTGGTGCTGAGGACGGAGAGGGTGCTGCGGATACTGAAGAGGATTATGGTGACTATGCCGAGTATTAGAATGCATTGGAAGGACTTGTCTTTCAGCCGTGTGAGGGAAGAAATAGATTACATTACTATTGTATTGATAAGTCTTGTATACATACATGTGCGAGTGTCGGACGTAGTTATAACATTACTTTGTCATCTGGGAGCCTTACAATTGCCTGGCACGACGCCCGTAAGGCCTGTAGCCATGTTTGGAACTCTACGCCAGGCTTACGGCATTTGCCGAGGCCTTGTCAGCTTGCGCCACTTTTGCTGATGGGCTAGGCTGGGCTAGGCCGGACTTGCACGTGGTTCATGGTAACCTAGAGTACTACTTGACAGTCCAATTACCGGATTTCAGGTAAGCATCTCTTTTCTTTGTATACAGCCTCATGGCGCCCACTGAACGAGTCAAATTCCAAGATGTTAAGCTCGATAGCACTGAGAAGGCTCAGGTATCTGAGTCGGAGTCCATGTCAGACAATGGCCGAACCGTGCAGTCGTTCATATCTCGGTAAGTACTCCCGACTTGTCTCGAGGTTGCGGTTGTAGGCTTCTGGCCTATCAGTAATTCGCGTTTCATTTTCCGCTTTGTATCATTAACCATCTTTCTCTTTCCTAGGTTCTTTCTGTTTGGGAGGAATAGTAGTCCTCCTCCCCCAAAGAAATCCATCCATGACGCAGACCTCATCCCTGAGGCCACGGCTGGCTTCGCCAGTCTTCTATGGTTTGCCTGGATAACGCCTCTGCTTTCCCTTGGCTATGCTCGTCCACTCGAGTCATCAGACCTTTATCGACTCCAGGAAGAACGCTGCGCTTTGCCAATTGCCGAAGCTATTTTAGCATCGTTCAAGACTCGGCAAAAGAAGGCTTCCGAATACAACGAGCGTTTGACCAAGGGCGAAATTAGCCCGGGGTTGAGGGGTTTATGGTGGTCCATAAAGGGCGTCCGCAAAGAACGCGAGAAGCAATGGAGGGAAAAGGACGGAAAACGCAAGGCAAGTCTCATTTTAGCAATGAATGACAGCGTCTTTTGGTGGTTTTGGTCTGCTGGTATTTTGAAAGTCATCGGCGACACAGCACAAATTACTAGTCCCCTTGTCGTCAAGGTCAGAACTTTTCTACAACATTACTTCTCCGATCATTCATGTTGGTGTCTGTAGGCGATCATTAATTTTGCCACGGTATCTTACACAAACCATCTTACTGGTCAATCGACGCCTGCAATTGGCCAGGGAATTGGCCTTTCATTTGGCTTACTGGCTTTACTACTCATCGCGTCATGGTGCACCAATCACTCCTACTACCGTAGCATGACCAGTGGTGTCCTTCTTCGTGGTGGCCTTATCACGGCGATATACTCGAGATCACTTCAACTATCCGCAAGAGCTCGCGTCAACTTAAGCAATGGAGAATTAGTCAACCACATATCCACTGACGTCTCCCGGATAGATTTCTGCATGGGCTACTTCCACATGTCATGGGCGGCTTTGATTCAACTCACTATTTGCCTGGTCTTATTATTGATCAATCTCGGCCCGAGTGCACTCGCCGGTTTTGCGCTTCTCCTTGTCGCGACGCCCGTCCAGACCTATGGTGTAAAACGTCTCTTTTCCCTTCGCATGAAAAGCATGGCGTGGACAGACAAGCGTTCCAAGACTTTACAAGAGGTCCTCAGCGGCATGCGTGTCATCAAGTTTTTTTCCTGGGAAGTTCCATTCCTGAAGCGTATTTCTGACTATCGACGGAACGAGATGGCGTACGTGAATATGCCATCTATTGCCCAGGTCCTTGTTATTTATCCCCCATCCAGATATATCCGCACCCTCTTGATCATCAAATCCGCGATGAACGCCGTTGCTATTTCTCTCCCGAGTCTCGCTTCTGTCATTGCCTTCGTCACATATTCGTTGACCGGACACAGTCTTACAGCGGCGAATATATTCACTTCGTTGACTCTGTTCAACTTGGCCCGCTTGCCTTTAATGTTCTTACGTGTGTCATTTATTGTTATTTGCAGTTCGTAATCTTACATATCTTTCCAGTCTTGTCTCTGAGCAGCATTGCTGATGCAGCCACAGCATGCGACAGACTGCTGGCTGTGTTCGAAGCAGAAACGCTTGACGAGATACTCGCCATAAATTGCGACCTGGATGCCGCCGTCAGAGCTGAAGGCGTCAGCTTTACTTGGGATGGTCTGCCCCCTCGGCCCGAGGATCCCAAAAAGAAGGCCAAGGGCAGCAAGATGGGCATGAATGCGGGCAAGCGAAAGCTTCCTTCAACACCTCCACCAGCTCTTGCAGATGGTGGAAATATTTTTCAAGTCACGGACATTGACTTAGAAATTCCACGGGGCCAACTCGTTGCCATCGTTGGTGCCGTTGGCGCAGGAAAAACCTCCCTCCTTCAAGGTTTGATTGGCGAAATGCGACGGACTTCTGGTAATGTTGAATTCGGCGGCTCCGTTGGTTATTGTGCCCAAGTCGCTTGGATCCAGGTGAGTATTCTGATTAGTCTTGGCATCGGTGACTCAGAGAAAAATAGAATGCAACCATTCGGGAAAACATCTGTTTTGGTCGTCCATTTGAAGAGGAGCGTTACTGGAAGGCTGTTCGAGATGCATGCTTAGAGCCTGACTTGGAGATGTTGCCCAATTACGACCTTACAGAAGTTGGCGAGAAGGCAATGTCTATTCTTCGTCTTGCAGGACTACTAACTGATGCTTTTCCATAGGGTATCTCACTCTCTGGTGGCCAAAAGCAGCGTATCAACATATGTCGCGCGATCTATTGCAATACCGACATCCAAATATTCGACGACCCACTGTCTGCTCTAGATGCACACGTCGGAAAGGCAGTATTCCAGAATGTACTGAAGAAAAATGCAGACAAAACTCGCATCCTGGTTACCCATGCCCTCCACTTCCTTCCTGAGGTCGACTTTATATATACCCTGGTTGACGGGCGCATTGCCGAACGTGGCACATACGCCGAACTCATGGCTAATGACGGTGCATTCTCTAAATTTGTCTTTGAATTTGGGTCAAAGGAGGATTCTACGAAGAAAGAAGAGAAAGCAGCGGATGGTGCAAAGATCGAAGCCATAAAGATTCAGAAAGGATCCGCTGGGAAAGCGATGATGCAAGAGGAAGAGCGCAATACTGGTTCCATAAAGTGGGGAGTATACCGAGAGTATGTCGCAGCAGCTCACGGCCCTGTGCTCTTGCCTCTGTTTCTACTCTCTGTAATTCTCATGCAATGCTCCAGTGTCATGTCTTCATATTGGTATGTGATTTTCACATCTCGTAGTCATTTCACTAATGTAGCTCGTTAGGCTCATATACTGGGAAGAAGGGTGCGTGAATATCACAGACCCCTATAAATTGAAGTGCTCACCACTCCCATAGCAAATGGCATCAACCGACAGGATTTTATGTGAGTTCTTCTGTTGCACAACACCGAAGCTCCACTGATGGTTGTCAATGCAGACTGGCATCTACGCCGCTCTTGGTGTCTCCCAGGCGTTGACAATGTTCATGATGGGAGGTGTACTTGCACTACTCACTTACTATGCTTCCCAGCAGTTGCACGGGGTCAGTGCCTCGTCACGTGTTGGTGGATGCTGATTTTAATACCATTCGCCAGAGATCAATTCAGCGAGTCATGTATGCCCCGATGAGTTTCTTCGAGACAACGCCTTTAGGCCGCATTATGAATCGCTTTACCAAAGGTAAGTTTGAAAAGGTTTCGACCACCTGTATTTTCATTTCTGACACAAGTTGGAAGATATTGACACTGTGGATAATTTGATTGGCGGTGAGCACTTGTGCATCGAAATCCTTTCGTGAATCATTTCTGATGAGAATAAATTCTGCGTTTTCAGATTCCTTCAGGATGCTCGCATCAACATCATCACAAATCATCGGGGCAATCATTCTCATATCCATCATCATACCGTATTTTCTTATCGTGGCCTTCTTCATCTTAATCTGCTATTACTATGCTGCACTATTCTACCGTGCGAGTGCACGTGAGCTGAAAGTCGGTCATTCTGATGAAGTTTGTCGAATTTCTACTGACGCAGAGGATCACAGCGTTTGGATGCACTCCTGCGATCCTCGCTTTATTCCCACTTTTCTGAGTCATTATCGGGCTTGACTACCATTCGCGCTTACGGCGAATTCGACCGATTCCGCGCAGAAAATATTCAGCTCATTGATGTCGAGAATCGGTAAGAACCGTAATTATACGCGATCTTGATCACTGTTGATGTTTTTCAGTGCTTACTGGATGACGGTTGTCAACCAGCGATGGCTCGGCATACGTCTTGATTTCCTCGGCGCGTTACTGACTCTCGCCGTCGCACTGTTGACCGTTGGAATTCGATTCAGCATCTCTCCAGGGCAAACCGGTGTGACGCTCTCGTATATAGTCATGATGCAACAGGTAGTCCCTTTTGTTCCTTTTGTTCGAGTCTTATATGACGATCCACTCAGTATTTTGCATTCATGGTCCGTCAAGTTGCTGAGGTTGAGAACAACATGAATTCCGTGGAGCGTCTCGTGCACTACGCGAAAGAGGTCGAACAGGAGGCCGCGCATGAGGTCGAAGACAGCCCTGCGCCAGCCGACTGGCCTTCCCGTGGCGAAATCGTCATGAAGGATGCGGTTATGAGATACCGCCCAGAGTTACCACCTGTTCTGAAGGGCCTAAGTATGTCTCTCTCTCCTGGAGAGAAGATTGGTGTCGTTGGCCGGTGAATATCTTTTTGTTCTGTGTAACTTCTGTGGCTTATGGGATGCAGGACTGGTGCTGGGAAATCATCCATTATGACCGCCATCTATCGTATGGTGGAACTAGCATCTGGGTCGATATCCATAGATGGCGTGGACATTTCGACCGTTGGTTAGCACAGCTCAGAAGAAAGTTATCGATTATCCCTCAGGATGCGGTAAGCGGTATGCGTAGCTTTTGTTCAAACTTGAGCTGAATATGCGACATGCTGCAGTTCCTTTGTGCGTGATAACGCGCCAAATATGGAAACCTGTTAACTGACCGTTTTGATAGTCTCCGGTACTCTCCGGACTAACCTTGATCCTTTCGGGCTACACGATGACGCCAAGCTTTATGATGCAATGAAGCGGGCATATCTTGTGGAGTCAGACAGTGATCTTCCGTCCAAGACATCGCCCCTTGCTGAAGGGCAGTCGGCGCCTAGATTTAGTCTTGACAGTCCTATCGACGACGAAGGCAGTAATTTGTCGATTGGACAACGTTCTCTTGTCTCTCTTGCGAGAGCTCTCGTGAATGACACCAAGATCCTAATTCTTGACGAGGCTACGGGTAAGTCTGATATCTACCCTGGTAGCGGATACATTCTCATTGATTTCTATGTAGCTTCCGTCGATTACGAGACCGACAGCAAGATCCAATATACCATTGCCAACGAGTTTAAAGAACGCACGATCCTGTGCATTGCACGTAAGTTCGAGCAGACTTGTTGCTTTGCATTGGCTTGAATCACATATGTAGACCGTCTCCGGACTATCATTGGATATGACAGGATATGCGTGATGGATGCTGGGACGATTTCTGTACGTCCGCATGTCTTTAAGTTGGCCTATTCCGTACTGACTATTTATTCAGGAATTCGATACTCCTGTTAATCTCTTCGCCATGCCAGATGGTATATTCCGCGGAATGTGTGAACGATCTTCTATCACTCTTGATGACATTCTCTCTGCATCCAAGCATGCAGCGTAATTTGAGCGCAATGCCTCATACCTAGACGATAGATATACAGTTATTGCACATGAAATTTAAAGTGATGTTGTATGCAAAGATTACATACTAAAGTACTAAAGGGTAATGAAATCCATAAAATACTATGTAGATCCATGAGACGAGAGACATGCGTGAGAACGTTGGCAGGTATTACACATTTGTAATACCTGCTAACGTTCTCACGCATGTCTTTTGGACGCCCACCATCAATTAACGTCGGATTCAAGACTTCCCCTCCAGATCGCGGTTCTTTTCCTCTGGACCATGATGGTTTGGCTCGCTGTCTTCATCATGACATGACTAACTGATTATAATATGCAGGCGAGTGCAAGGAACAGATGATGCAATACATGGCTTGCTTGCGCAAGAATTCTAGTGAATCCACCCCATGCAGAGTAATGAGCAAACAATACCTTGATTGTCGAATGACCAAGTATGCCAACGTCTGTTTTTGTGCTCTCAATAGCTCACATTTGTTGCAGAGGACTGATGGAGCGTGATGAATGGAGGAATCTTGGACTAGTCAACCTTGAGGGAGATTCTGCCGAACCAACGCGCACTTCATCCTGAATGTATCTACACCTGCTCCACAAAACGAAATCCATGGAACATCGCAGACCTGACGGACATCTGGCTGAGGCGTGAGTTGCAACGAGCTGCAGTAATGGTCTAAGCATAACCATAAGCCGTTCCAGATCTGAGTATCCCTATCAAATATTAGCGCACGATCTTTATCTCCTGACCGTGGACTCTGGAGCGCTCGATGTATGAAACTAGCTTTTTCCATTGTCGTGACCCACTACGGCATGAAGCTACGTATATCGTATTGGCTGTTCATCACGCACATTCCTCTTACCAACCAGTTCACCACCGGAACAATACTTTGATACCGCGGTCGTCTGCTTGCATTCAATGGGTCGTCGCACGTTACTATGAGTCGCAGAATGGCGCGTGCTACTCTAGTAACGAAACTGCAAAAGCAGCAGTGAATGATAGCCGGCAGGCCAGTGCCTTGCCTTGCCAGGAAGTGAACGTTGCAGCTGGCAGTGCCACCTGTTCAAATCGCTGGCAGCTGGAAAGCATCGGGGTCTTTTACTTGAACGTTCGTCTCGACACTGGTCGTTTTGAACGTTTATCCATAACCGGTGTTTTGCCGAATGCCGTGGTGGGCAATTCGAGAGAAAGAAGAGATCTTATATGAATTATGGACTGGCTGAGATGGAAAAACAGATCCATCTCCCTTCATCATGTGCATTATATTTGTCTATGCCCTCGTATTCACAGAGATTTCTCTGGTTTACGCATCACCATCGCAGGGTCCATTTCGAACTGTGTCCAACAATCATCAGTTCTACGATGTCCAGGTGCATCAGATTAGTGCACTCAAGGTCATGGCTTGTACAAACCGTAACACAGGCTCATCGCGGAGGAAGAGGAAATGTTGTCAAGAGCACTCTACCGAGCTTTGCATGGTATAGTGGATGAGGTCGATGTTTGATTCACCTCAAGCGAATTCCCGTCACAGGGGCCTCATCGATGGTGCCACCACACTCGAACTAGACAACGGCATTACTACCAATCTATCACGGTGAGTAATATGGCTCTGTTACTACTGCTCCATACTCTAATTGCCTTACCAGTATCAAAGTTTTGACTGGCGAACTCTGATATCCATGAAGGTTTGTGTCTCATTTTCGTCCACTCTGCCTTTTTTGATCATCAGCTGAAGACATTGGATGATAAGGTTATAACTTCTGCTCTTATCGATGAGTGAGTGAATTTCGAGCCAATACATTGCACACCAACTGTCACCATTCAGGGACACTGCTTTTACACCGCGTGGTTCAACCTCCCCGTGGCTGGCCGGCCTACGCCTTGAATCATTTCCCGGACCATCACTGTCCGAGCAGATAGCACAAGCCGCCCATGCTATACAAGCGGATATTTTATCTCCCACTGGAATATTCCTCATTCCCTCTTCGTCCCATGAGGGATCCTCTCACTTCACAACTCCTGAAATGATTAGCGAAGCTCACAGGTTCGGCATGAAAGTTGTACCTTGGACTGTGAGCACTTCTCGTTTCTTCACAATAAACTATATCCACAAATCACCCATTGCAGGTGAATGGGTTGAACTGTGCCGAAGAGCTCTTCAAGGATGGTGCAGATGGAATTATTACGGATTGTAAGTTTCAAGTCACAACAAGTATTATTGATTGCTCATGCAATGCATATCAGACCCAAACATTGTTAGGCAGTGGGCCAAATAACAAGGACTTCGGGTGGCGCCTAAATATCCCAGACAACGTGTCTTCTCCTGCTTATACCAGCACATGCGCTAGTGTTCTTGATGCGATGCACCGAAGGATAGATTTTCCCCATTCGTGTAAGTCCGTGCCCGTTCCAACACGAAAACTGTAGATCCTGGGAATGCGGGATGGGACAAAGCAACCACAAAGACAAAGAAGCGGTGCCGGTTCCTTCCGAACACTTAAGTGTCGCCGGTCATCGATTACTGTCTTCCATGCTTTTTCGTCTGCCAACGATTTACTGATTAGTGATCTAAGTTATTACTGAAGTACTGAAATCCTGCAGAACATCAAAAGAAGATTATGTCTTGTTTTTGAACAAAATCCACAACACATTGTTGACAAAGGGTGGACGATACTAGTAAGTGCACGAAGCGGAGGATTGATAAGCACATTCTGAATTTTCGCGTTTAACACTCACTCACAGTATATAGGATCCAACCTGGCTGTACCTTTTCTCCATCTCTTGTATTGGCGTACCGGTATGCCAATTATCTTGCTTCCCTCTCCCAGCAGGCCATAGAAAGGCGGACTAGACTTTGTGGTGAATCATAGTGTTTACTCCCAGGAAGAACTGACTCACTGTTGAAACCGGTCACTTCATCCTCGTCCTCTTCTGAAGATTCACCGCTCGCGTCAATTGAGCTGGCGGCTGGCGGGCGCCATTCTGGATGTGACGACCTAAACCAGTCTCTTCTACTGGTTAGCTTGTCGTTCTGTAAAATTTAGTTAGTTCCACATTCCATTCGTAATAGAAATGAGCTCACTTCTAGTTTGAGGATACCATGGCATTTGCCCCGGTGCTTGATCCAGAGTCCGGGGTAGTACCTGGAGCGTTTGTCAAGGCAGATGATCCTGCTACATCCGCGGCACCGGCACAGATGTAGGCTGTACATCGTCGGTGTATTCGTCATTCTCCAGGTCTTCTTTCCGCTCATCCTCCTTTTGTCTCCGCTTGCTAGAGCTCCCGATGATGAAGTCATCACGATTGCTGTTATTGATACTCCAGCTCCCAGGAGTAAGCTGTGGAGGGCTCGGTGCGTGTTGTGAGCCTTGGCTATCGGTGGGGGGACATGAAGGGGAGAGCCCATGAAAGAGCCCTGTACAGACCAAATAGTGGTCATCAACGAGGCGATTGACTGTGGGCCAGTCGGTGCCATCATCATACACGAAAACGGCCGGACACTCTGACCTGCCACAATGTGTGGTATAGGTGCAGGTGGGCGTTTTGTGTGTGATGTTGCATTGACTGGCAATGTAGTCATTGCTTGTCGAGTACATGGTAGCTGAGGGACTGGTGATTTTTTTGTGCTGGAAAAAATGCCCTCTAGTAGACGAGGGAGTTGTTGCAGTGGCACGAAGTTTTGTTTTCTTTGGCCTGCCTCGGAGTTGCATTGTTCACCCTTGAATACACGTGGTGTTTTTTTTTGATTCTGACTTCTGTACTATTGGGACAAATGTACCTTATGTTGGACAATACTAACTAGTTTAAGGGGTGCCTCTGTAACATTTGGACTCCCGAATACCCCAACGTGAGGGTATCCCCCAGAGACGTGTCGTCTGTCAAAAAATAGGGCTGAGCTCCCTACCGCGCGTGTCTACGTCGCAAGGTACACATGCCACTCCAATGCAGGCAGTCGGCCCATTGTCATGACAGTCATTCACGACGGCCGATGTATTATCTGAGGCTCTTATCATTATTCTAGGTAAATTCTAATGCTTTCCGAGCTGCAGGTACATTCTACTTCTTGTGAAAGTGAACCTTGTCTACCATGATAGTTCCAGAAAAATTCATCAGCACAGAAGTCCTGGCCGCTGCCAGGAGCACTCTTCGATTTTCCCACATGCATGGAACTGTTTTGGGCCTACAATGGGGATGGTGAAAACACTTAGTCATGATGGAGTCATGATGGTGCCTTTCTTGCTGAAGGTCAGTCCAGCCGCCGTCTTTTTGTCTAGTGTTTTTACATGAACAATGCCAGTTGCTGCATATATAGTTCTTCCAAATGGTGGGACTTGAATTCAAGCTTACAAGAAGCCGTACGTTCGGCGCCCATGCTTCCGTTCAAGCGGCTTGTTGATTCGCACAATTCAATCCGGGGTGGAAATCAGTCCTGGTTGCAAAAATGATCTCCCCAGCTTTGTTGAAAAACGTATGATCAACGACTTCCAATCATACAAAAGATGGTCGATCTGGTAGGCTAGTTGAACAGTTGGGCTCGAGCTCGATTACCGAGCATGTTATAGGAGTATGTGACGAAGGCAGATCCATGAAGTTGAGGCATCCTAGACGCTCTTTCAAGAAGATCACTGATGTTATTAAAACGTAGCAAGGTCACATTTACTGTATCTGAATCATTATGTATCTCCACTCGCGTCGTGAATGCCAGAAATATTACGTTTTACTTACCGCCCTCCAGAAGCATTCCTAGGACTACCCGCTCTTCTGCGAGGAGGAAGCTCTGGAGTCGTAGAAGGCCTCCGAGAACTCGCATTACCACCCTCCGTTCCAAGGTTGAGCTCAAAATCCAATTTCCTAGCCATTTCCCTGTCCATCTCCTCCATCTGCCTCCTACGCTCCTCCTCATGCGCCTGCTCACGACGGGCAAGCTCACTGTCCAATTCTTCTTGCCGTCGCCGTTCCTCAGCAGCCCTGTACTCTCGCTCGCTTTCTTCCTGCGCACGCCGCGCAAAGGCAAGATCTGCTTCTTCCTGCCTGCGACGCTCGGCTTCTTCCGCTTCAAATTGAGCACGAGCAAAAGCAGCATCGGCAGCCTCCTGATCAGCACGCGCCTTGATGCGAGCAAGCTCAGCTTGCCACCTTCGTTCAGCTTCTTCTTCTTCTGCACGCTTTCGACGAGCCTCTTCTGCACGCTTTCGACGAGCCTCTTCTTCCCGTTTGTGACGGGCCTCTTCTTCTTGTTTGCGACGAATCTCTTCTTCTGCACGCTTCCGACGAGCCTCCTCTTCCTGTTTGCGACGAATCTCTTCTGCACGCTTTCGACGAGCCTCTTCTTCCTGTTTGCGACGAATCTCTTCTTCCCTTTTGCGACGTGCTTCCTCCTCTCGCCTGTTCCGCTCTTCTTCATGCCTCCGACGCTCCTCTTCGTCCCTTCGACGCGCATCCTCCTCACGTCTTATCCGGTCCTCTTCTTCTTGTTTACGTCTGGCTTCTTCTGCCTTGCGCAGTTCTTCCTCGGCTCTCCTACGTGCCTCCTCTCGTTTGAGTCTTTCTTCTTCCTCCCGTTTGAGTCTCTCTTCCTCCTCTCGTTTGACTTTCTCTTCCTCCTCTCGTCGCTGTCGTTCTTCCTCCTCTAGTTTCAGTCTCTCTTCCTGTTGTTGTTTCAGTTTCTCTTCCTCTTCTCGTCGCCGTTGTTCTTCCTCCTCTCGTTTCACTCTCTCTTCCTCCGCTCGTCGCCGTTGCTCTTCTTCTCTCTGTCTCTGCTCCGCCTCCCATTTCAATCGTTCCCCCTCACCTCGTTTTTGTTCCTCAACGTCCTTCCATCTCGGTTCTTCATCCTCCTGTGGCCTGCTCTCTTCTTCAGCAGCTTGAGGTTGTGCTTCCTCTTCCTCTTCCTCGTGCTTCTGTGAGTCTACCTCCTCAACAGCCTTCCGTTCACCCACCACCTTCTGTCGTCCTTCATCCTGGGTGCGTTCCTCTTCGCGCTTCTTTTGGTCTTCTGGGACTTTAGGTACGGAAGAAGAGGCAGGAGGCAGGTTCGGGGGATTCTGGGAAGGGGAAGTTGGAATGGCTCCCAAACCAAGTGCTGGTGAGACAGTCGGCGCGGCGTTCTGATATCTTTGCATAGGAGGAGACTGTTGTTCGCCTCGTGCTGCCGCCGGGGTCCCGTGTGGGCTTCCAGCGAGTGGCGGTGGCGGCGGCGGCGGAGAAAAATATGGTGCTCTGGGAAGAAGTTGAGATTGGGGAGGAGGAACTGGGGATTGCACAGGGGGAGGCAGAGGGAAATAGGATTGTTGTTGGTATGGCTGCTGCTGAGGTGGTGCGGGTGTGTGTGTCTGAGGTTGCTGTTGGGTCGAATGAGCATATCCTTGCGGCTGTGGTGAAGGGGAATATGGTTGCTGATTGGGAAGTGGAGTGTATGACTGAAGTGGTGGAGGTTGGTATGGTTGAGCCGAGTAGCTCTGGGGATGAGGGGATGGTGTTGGCTGATATTGTGGTGCAGGAGGCGGAGCTTGATGAGGAGGTGGCGGGGGCTGATATTGCGGGATCTGAGACGGAGCCTGATGAAGCTGATACTGGTGAGGTTGCGGAGAAGATGACACATATTGCTGTGGTTGTGGTGAGGGCGGTGGCGCATAATTATGGGGGGTATAAGATTGCTGATATGATTGAGGAGGCGGAGATGTTGTTTGTTGAGGAACATATCCTTGGGACAAGGGAGCGTATTGTTGGAGAGGCGGAGAAAGTGTTTGTTGAGGGGGAGTATATCCTTGCGACGAGGGAGAATATTGTTGGTGAGCTTGGCCCGACAGGTAATGATTGGATTGCCATTGTCCTTGCTCACGATGAGGCTGTGGTTCCGGCGTATGGGGTTGTGCTATAGGAAGCGAGGGTTGGTAATGCTCACTCAGCGGATCATCTGTCATAGCCAAGGGTGTGCGAACTCCTAGAAGTTCTGGAGAAAACTCATAAGGACGTTCTTGGACAGGAGTCTGTAACAATGATATTGGAGTTGGTGGAGTCGCGTAGAACAAGGGCGAGTCGCTCGCGCCTCCATTATTTGAAGCAGAAGTGCCAAAACGACCAGCACGTCCAGCAATCCCTGGGCGCAGAATAGTTGGCAGATGACCAGGCTTTCTCTGGGGTACTAAATCGTCCTCGGGAAGAGGGGGGAGCACATCAGTTTTGATCTTCGGGGACTGTCGGTCGGGGGGAGAAGGGGATTGTGATGAGGCATTGGGCTGACCTCTAGCAGGAAGTAAAGATGCAGGTAGTGTACTAGGGGGGATATAGCCTGTATCACGGAGCTGCACAGGAGTGGGATTCAGCGCAGATGATGGTCCGCCCTTGGGTGGTACAGGATTATATGACTGCGGCCGTGTAAGACGATCTGATTGTTTGATTTTCGATGGACGACGATTGAAGAGGGGGAGGGACCATTTGCATAGAATGTCATTTCAAGGTATAACTCGCCTCTCGCTCCGCCTGAGGTTCGAGAGGAACCCAGTCTAATAAGATAGTTTAAGCATAACACCAAGCCAGGATCATAAGTCTCTCACCATCGAATTCACCCGTTTTCAAAGTCGATTCGATGTCGACAATCCCTTTACCCTAAGAGCTTATCCTCAGATCGAGGCTCATCCTTCCAGCAAGACACTTCCAGCTTTCTGTTGATACTGTCCTTACCAGGATCTACAAGAACAGGAAAGCGGAATTCTTCATCCCACACAGGATGCTGCCCGCCCTTGGGCTCTGGCTTGGTCCGTTGAGTCTGGGCCAGAAAGAGATGCTTGCGCATACGGATCTTGCTTGTAGAAAGAAGGTTTGGTGCAGATGACGAGCCTTGAGGATGACTACGATTAGCGTCCCAAGTTCCTTCGATTGTGACATGGAGCAATATAAAGACAATTAATGGTCAGAACTGCGCTGGTCACTAGCTACTGCAGTGTGCACCGCCTGCTAAGTCGGCCCCAAGTGCACCGGTCAGTCTAAGTCACGGTACGTTACTGTAAGCTGTGACGTGACACCACGCGTTTCTGGCGGTGGGAAAACGCGTCAATAGATTGCAAGACGCGCACAGTCTAGCTCGTCATCGAACACGTCCACCACAGCTTAATGTCGGACAGAGCAAAGCGCGCAGATAGACTTTCTGCTCTTGCGGAACTAAAGCGAACTCGT
>JABBWF010000505.1:0-21555 GCA_016647645.1 Suillus variegatus
CATGCCATTGTAAATGGCATTAGACGAATCGCTCATGTCTTTGGATACGTAATATCGTTCAAAGCATACTTTGACATGTCCTCGCAGTCCTCCCAGAAGTCTGTCGGGTTTCGCTCTGACCTTCAGTCCTCTGGGGTGTCCATAATTGACTGCCCCCACAACGGCAAGAAGGAAGTCGTGGACAAGATGATTCTTGGTGTGTATTCCGCAAGGCGCCCGTAGTGTGCACTATGAACTTCATTTTTAGTGGATATGATTACATTGCTGTCGATAATCCTTCACCTGCCACCGTTATTCTGATAGCCGGTGACCGAGATTACGCTTATGCCATATCAACCCTCCGCCTTCGACAGTATAATGTCGTTCTCGTCGTACCTCCAGCCCCGAATATTCCCCAGAGCTTGGAGTCTCAGGCCTCTGTCGTGGTGGACTGGAATTTTGCTATTCTTGGAAAGCGCACAGAAGCCGATACAGCACCGGTGCGGCAACCTTATCGCAACCTTGACGAAGATATCGTAGAGCGGTTATCACGCGAAATTTGCGATTCAAACGAAGATCCTGCTGTCACTCTTCTTTCTTCGAATCTCCACACAGCACCGACCCATACGCGGCGTGTCAGTGCAGCAGAGCTGCTACAGCCGTCAGTATTTGAACAGAGTTCAGACACAGCTCCAGGTGATGCTACTCAACCTGCCTCGACGTTGACGCCGAAGAAGGTTTCTAGCAAAATCCATGAGACGCCTGTACGTTCTAGATTCGAGTCTGTGGCGTCGCGGGCTAGATCCGCGACACAGTCGACACATAGTGTCTCAGACCTCGAACAAGGCTCAGGCTCCCCTCTCAAAGAGCACAAAGCACTTTCAAATGAAAGTCTCGCGGACAGTCTCGTTAGCGTAGCTAACGAGATTCAGGATGCGACTCGAGATCCTTTTTCCAGAACCTTTACCAGTCTGGAACGCAATCAGAACAGCACAGAGTCTGGCCCACTACCGGCCACAGGCTCAAGTAACTTCCCACTATCTCCACCGCCCGTGAACACTGCCCTCCCTTTATCACACACCCGTACCATCTCAGGGGGCACCCCCATCTCATACGACGGTAAACCCCAGAACGCTGTGCCTGCTGCAGTGCCCCTGTCACCTACAGTATCCTCACGGGGACGGAGTGATGACATTACTGCACCGAGTTCAACGAACATCGACCTTACCTCAGCCATGTTGGATAATCATGCCGTTGCGTCGGACAAAGCGGCACTCCAGGACGCCTTTGGAATTGATGACGAAGACAGAGACGACAGTAGCACTAGCGAGTTTGATACCTCGGCTGACAGTCCAATTTGGACTACGGTCGACGTTACGAACCCTCTGTTTGATCCTCCGAGTCCCTTGACCCCTCCACATTCTGTAATCACCATGTCTTCGTCGACGCCGTCTTCGCCGGCTCTAACTGCCTCCGATTCTGATGAGAGCACGTCTAACGTTGACGTTGACTCACAACAAGCATCATCTGTTATCAGTGATAACGAAGACAATCCTTCTGCGTGTCAAACGCCTCCTATCGAGTCCGTGGAAGATAAGATTCGACGCAATACACCTTTGAAGTTCCTCCCCTTGATGAATCGGCTTTTGCTGGCGAGGTCAAAAGGGGAAATGAAACCATCAAGGTCCACAATTGCTGCTGAATTGGTGCAGCATGACAAGAATGTGTACCTGAGCGCTGGAGTGACCAGGTTCGCGCAATACACTGCACTAGCAGAACATGCTTCTCTTATCCAGCTTGGTGGGCGGGAGGGCGACGCATGGATAACACTACATCCGAATTTGTTTAGGCAGGACATCGACTTGGATACACCTCAGTCATCATCCACCCCATCGACTGCCCACAACAACAACTCTCCTACGCCACAGGACAACATTCCTCATACCAAGACGCCAAGTCCGACACCATCTCCATCAGCTATGCCACCACCGACGCCAGGTCCCACCAAACCACCCCCGCTGAACCCAAACGCTGAACCTTTCAGGGCAATCGTGCCGATTCCGCTTTGCTTCCGGCCGCTCATTACCTGTCTGGCTAAGTTTCACACGGATGGGGTACCCAAGCCTGTTCGTTCAGTAGTTGGCCAAGGGCTTGGACTCGCGGCATATTCTCAAGCTGGCACGTCCAGCCTGAAAGAATATCTGGCTCAAGCTGTGCACGCAGGTGTTGTGGAATGTGGAGGACATGGTGGTTCCGCGTGGGCGAGGCTCCACCGTGATGTGTTGAATGGAAAGCGTTCTTATTAGTTTGGTTTGTGGTTTATGTGCGTTACGGTTCGAGTTTGTTACTTGTTGTATGAGTGTATATCGGATATCGGGAAGGGCTGTATTCCCGCTAACTTTAGGTAGCTGGATATTTGTGGACGTGGAATTTGCTCAATAACAGGGATATTGTATTTTGCAAATTCCGTGGATATATCGAGTGCTCTTTTCTCACGCCTCGTTTTTTCGGAGCGCTCATTCTCTTCGTGCGATCGGATGTTTTGTTACTTTCTTCGTATTTTTTGACTTCTGATGAGTCCTCGCTCGCGCTTCAGAGGGCGTGTTTCGGGTGCTCGTGACTTTGGATGTATACGGCGATGTTCGGTTCTCTACTGATTTGTTCTTCGTGACAAATTGCAGGCCATGGTCGTTTTAGGACGCGATAGGTACACTTTTTGCTGTGATATAAGTATTCAAGTTGCACAGTCGACCTGAAGTGCAGCTTCCGTTATGCGAGTGAACGTTGGTGAACAATACCGAGAAAAAAAGAGAAGAATAATAGCAAACTGTTACCTACACTATCACTCGCGCTCCATTATATGATTTGGCTGAACGACAGGAGACTGACAGAGAGAACAAACGCATACTCATAAATTCCAGATACCTGATTACATAGGTAGCGGGCCCTGCCACGGATGTGGCCCTACACGACTTATTCATTACATAACAGAAAGTCGACGCATAAGTGACGTCCTCGTCCCTCGACAAGATTTGAGACACCCATCCATGTAGTTCTTTCAGCGGTGCCCAACATCTTCGACCAGTATCTCAGCATTTGGGTTCTGTCAGGAGAGCGTGTCATCTTAGTACGACTTGATGGGCTCAATTATCGGGAAGAGAAAATCAATGCTCACCTCTATTCTGCGACAGCCATTCTAGTCATCGACCCATCCATCGAAATAAATGTATTGAACGGGCAACAGGTCATCTATGTCGAGAGCGATTGTGAGGTATCCTCGCTGACGGGACGTGATTTGGAACTTGACTGGGATCCATGATGGCATATTCCCAGTTCACGCAAGTTCAACCAGTACTTGATACCACGCGGAAACCGTAAAGTTCCGCAGATGTTGTGCAAGTCCATCAAGACGCGCAACAAACGCAAGATCTTTGAGAGAGGATGGAAGGGCCTGTGTTGTCTTCGAAGCAGGTACGTCGTGGAGTAGATTGAAAATGCCCATATAACATGATGTGCAGGACCGCAGGTTACCAAACAGCATGACAGAGAGTAGTATCCAAGTACTATCCCCAGAAAAGTCGTCGAGACAAACTCTCATTGCGACCCACCCGTCACTGACCAAAATTTCGAGCAGCTCCTTTGTGTGCTTCCCAATACTTATGACATCCTTCGTTACAGTCTACCACTGGCCCTGTTTATTTGATGCCATCGTGATCCATAACAACGAGGCAGTGAAATAAATCAATGAAGAGTAGGCTAGAGACTCCTCTGGACCTGGTCAAACCTTCAGACAAAGTGCATGCAATGACTAAGCACTTGTAAATTGTGGGTGTTGACTTTGAGTCAAGACCTACCTGAAAAATCGGCTGATTTCGAGCTCGTCCTCTCTATCGACGAACCCTCTCCGATGGAGTTGACAGGGTGCAGTACCGATTATCATAATTCATGCGACTGGCTAATATTTACATAAAATGTAGATAGCCTTTCTTTTTTTTTTTTCTGGCCCAGTGGAACTAATTTTTAGGATCCGACTTTTTCCTCGTATAAGAGTCAAGCCCTGTCATTTGTTTTTGTGTCTTTTACGTCTGGGTTAAGACTCACCTGCACCATGACGACAAGTGTGCATCCTAACGCACAGGCAGGCTTCGCGACTGGGACGAATGAATTATATGATCGGTGGGTGAACTATTTGCGCAATCCGCATGCGTTAATTCTGTTGATTTGGGTGCATCTAGGGTTCGCCCGTTGTACCCAGCCGATGGTCTTTCTTATGTTTTCAGCCAGGTACCCAAGAGCACCATACCATTGAAAATCGTTGAGTGAGTTAAATGCATTACTTCTATACTTTCTCCCCTCAAATAGCTTTCAGGATTGGGGCAGGGACGGGCATGTTCACCCGTGCCTTGTTGGCTCACTCCGAATGGTCGTTGAGCATAGGCACTCTGCGAGCTATCGAACCAAGCCGTGGCATGCGTGATTTTTGGACGAAGTCTGTCCAAGATAATCGCTGTACTATTGTCAATGGGACATTTGACGACACCGGCGTGGAAGATGGGTGGGCAGACCTCATTATAATAGCACAGGCGAGTAGTTCTAGACTCAACTAGATGCAGATGCTCATTCCTCAGTTATATAGGCATTCCATTGGTGTCTCGACTATGGGAAGGCTTTCACTGAGTTCGCTCGTATCTTGAACAAGGGCGGGGCAGCTGTATTTGCATGGTACCTTGCAAATAGGTTCTCTGTTTTGATTCTCTCCTGCATCAAATCTTCTAACAGCGTTGCAGGGAGGCTGCAGGTTGGGTTGCGCAAGTCCAGCACTGTGTCGAGGCCCGTGTGAATGGTAGTCCCCGATTTCGCCTCGATGTCTTGAGGCAGGCGTTCTCTACCCCTGAGTATACCTCGTTATTTCATCCCCAAGAAGAGGCACAATGGGCTCATTATGGTCTTGCCACTGACCAAGCTGTCACGGATCGTGCCCTCAGTTTGAGTTACATTGCGATGCTCCCTTCAGATGAGAAGGCTAAGGTAGCGGAGGGCATCAAAGGTATTCTTGAGCGAGGAGATGGTAAAGTCTGGATCAACAAGGAGCAGGGCACGTATCAGGACCCACATACGGCTCACACGATGATATCAAGAAAGAAGTAGAACCGTTGAGTAGCTGTCTATGGGCTTGTGGATCTCTAGAGGATCACCGGCCGGGACTGTCACTTACGGGTACTGGGAAATTTGCTACGACGATCATTATGACAGCGGCATTTGGAAAGACTACACTTACGTTTGCGATGGATCCCGAAGTCAAAGCTCTTCGCCTCTGTCAGGCGCTTTCATCTTTGAGGCTTTGAGATTGAGGCTGTTGGGTTCCGGTGTGGCAGGACCAAGATTTTATAGGCCACGCAATATTATGAACGTTTCAAATTTCTCGTATGAGTATCACCACAACAAGAATTTCGGCCAGAACACTGAAGACTAGAATCAGACGCTGCCACCAACTAGCACGTTGGTTGCATTCAATCTTTCACCGATTCGATATCGATTAACCACTAGACTAGGACACTGTAACATGGTCAGACCGCCGCCCGCACGTAACCGTTACACCAAAAGGTGAAATACTGAAAGCTTAGCTTTCAGCCTCATCAGCGACGGTATATGTACTGATTATGAGAACTCAGGTAAGCCAGCGTGCTTACAGGCACTCCTGATTCCAACGTGTGAGAACTGCACGCACAGCTGTGCCAGGTTGCTCACACGCCGCATTTCCTTTGCAAGATCACTGGCACCACCAGCGAACGCCGCACCTGTGTATACACCTTCATTCTATGTCCTGTGGATCACTGTAGTATTGACTTGACGCCTGTAGACTATACAGTGGGTACCTCCGCGCTGGTCGGACTTTGCTTTCAAGTCAGCGACGTGGTAGAATACACTCGAATAAGTACTCCGTAGAGACGTTGTTCGCAGAACAACAATTCAAGCATGTTCAATTTGCATTTGCTCCTTCAAATATCTGCGAGCGCTGCCAAGCGAGCCTCGAGCGAGCCGCACTGCCCAGGAGCGGCGCAAAATTACCGCCTCCGAAATAGAAGCGGTTTATAAACTTACGGCACCTCGATTCCTCGAGTCTGGAATTGAGTGACTACGTACCCGTGCCAGCCTGAGTACACGACTTATACCCCCCTTCGCCAATGCGAGTTTCATGTCAAACTATAGTAAGGTCGCTATTTTCTGGGATTATGGTGAGTTTCTACGCACGGTCGTCTCTGATAGTTCATGGGGTATATCTTCCGTCAGAAAATTGTAGCCCTCCCTTGAATTCGCAAGGACATGCCATTGTAAATGGCATTCGACGAATTGCTCATGTCTTCGGATACGTCACATCATTCAAAGCATACCTTGATGTATCCTCACAGTCCCCCAAGTCTGTCGGATTTCGCTCCGACCTCCAATCCTCTGGGGTGTCCATGACCGACTGTCCCCACAACGGCAGGAAAGACGTCGTGGACAAGATGATTCTTGGTGTGTATTTTGTGACTAGCATCTGTACCATGCACTATATGCACTATGAACTTTCGTTTGTTACTAGTGGATATGCTTGCATTTTCCAACGACCATCCTCCGCCTGCCACCATTATCCTGATAGCCGGTGACCGAGATTATGCCTATGCCGTATCAACCCTCCGCCTTCGACGGTATAATGTCGTTCTCATCGTACCTCCGGCGCCAAATATTCCACAGAGCCTGGAGTCTCAGGCTTCTGTTGTGGTGGATTGGAATTTCGCTATTCTTGGAAAACATACAGAAGCCGACACATCACCGGTACGGCAACCTTATCGTAATCTTGATGAGGATATCATCGAGCGGTTGTCGCGGGAAGTACGAGATTTGAATGAAGATCCTGTTATCACCCTCATTTCCTCTTCCCTCCCCACACCGCCTGCCCATACACAGCAGCAGCCATCATTGATAGAAAGGAATACGGACTCAGGTCATGCTGCTCAGCCTGCATCGTCGTGCACGCCGAAGAAGGCTGGTAACACAATCCCCGTGACACCTGTGCTTCCTAGATTCGGATCTGCAGCGTCGCGGGCCAGATTCGCGACAAAGACGACGCAGACTGTCTCATACGTCGACCGAGGCTTAGGTCACTCTCATAAAACGAACGATACACTTTCAGAACTTTCAGATAACAGTCTCACAGACGATTTTGTCAGCATAGCTGATGAAATTCAGGATGCGAGTTACGATCCCTTTGTCACAACCCCCAGCTCAAGCTCGGGATCAGAATGCAACCATAACGTTGCAGAGCCTGACCTAACCCCTACCATGAACTTGAGGAACGCTCCACTATCCTCATTTCCTTCCATCCCGTATAATTTGAATCCACAGGGCGCTCCTCTTGGTTCTCCGTTTCAAACTCGTATCATTTCAGGAGGCACCCCCGTCTCGTACGGCAACACACCCCAGGACTCTGTGCATGCTGCGGCGCCCTTGTCACAATCAATAGATGTCGACCCTACCTCAGCCATGTTGGATAATCGCATCGTTATGTCGGACAAAGCGGCAATCAAGGATGCGCTTGGATATAATAACAGAAACGGAGACAACGGTAGTACCGACGAGCTTGCAAATGTCTCGATCAGTAGTCCGCTTTCAACCGAGGTCGATGATCCTTCATACGCACAGGTTGCGAACTCTGCTCTTGTCAATGATTCTCCGCTCACCCCTGAACCTTCTGTAATTCCTGTATCTCCCACGTCATCGTCGACACCGTCGTCATCGACACCATCGACACCATCTTCATTGACACCATCTTCGTCCTCGATCGCCTCCGATTCCAACGTTACAATGGCTAACGTTAAGACCGGATCACAACAAGCAACATCTGTTATCACTGATAATAAAGACGAATCCTCAGGGTGTGGAGCGCCTCTTATCGACCGCAATTCCATCGAAGATAAGATTCGAAGCCTTACACCCTCAAAATTCCTTCCGTTGATCAACCAGCTTCTGCTGGTGAGGTCGAAAGGAATCCTGAATCCATCAAGGTCCGACATTGCTAATGACTTAGTTCGGGTTGACAAGGATGTATACAAGCGCGCAGGCGCAGCGAAATTTGCGGACTATGCTGTGCAAGCGAAAGAAGCTTCTTTAATTGAGTTTGGTGGGGGGACGACTCGAAGTAACTCATGGATAACGTTGCACCCAAGGTTCAGGCGGGAACTTGATGCACCAAAGTCATCAACCCCTTCAACTAGTAATAACCCCCCTACACCACAGAATAATACTTCTTCATCCACGGCTCCGACGCCGCTGTCATCCACTGCATCACAGGGGACCACCAAGTCAGCTTCATTGAACCCTAGCCCTCCACCAGTTGTACCGATCCCGCCTTGCTTCCAGCCACTTATCACCAGCCTATCTAAAATTCACAAGAATGGGCTGGCGAGGCCCTTTCCTTCAACAGTGGGCTTAGTGATTGGACCCGAGATATATTCTAAAGCTGGGGCGTCCAGTCTGACAGAATATTTTAGTCAAGCAATGGATGCTGGTGTTGTGGAATGCGGAGGAGATAGTGGACATGCGTGGGTGAGCCTCCATCCTGATGTGCTGAGTGGCAAGCGCTCTTGCTAGTTTGATTTGTACTGTCTCCGGGCGTTACGGAGCTTTATCTTCATTATCTGTTGTATAAGTATGTATTATAAATCAAGCGTTTCCGAGAAGAGAGCTATATTCCAAGGAAGTCGACACACAGGTGACATCCTCGTCCTCTTCTAAAGCTTCGACGAGATTTGAGATACTGTCTTTCTCATCGTCGGTGCTTCCTTGCTCTTCCAGCGGGGCCCATCTAACCTCCCTGACGAGTATTTCAGCATTGTCGTTCTGCTGGATGTACTGACGAAGTCCATCTTCTAACTTGAACAACTCGTCGGGAGAACATGCCAACTAGGACTCGATGAATTCAATTCTTGAAAACAAAATTTGAGGGCGTACCTCTATTCCACGACTACCACTAGAGTCATCTTCCCATTCGTCGAAATCAAAGGCACACTGAGTCGACTCTGCTGTGTTGAACAGGTCTTCTATATCGTTTGGGTCGAGAGCAATTTTGAGGTATCCTCGCTGACGGAACATGAACTTGACGGGAGCCTGTCGAGCACTGTAATGGTATTGAAGCAACATGTTAATGAAACAAGAAGAGGCTGAACGGACCCATGACGGTTGAGCACTTCCCTCACATTACTGAGGGTGCGGTTGACGTTATCAGTCCTACATTCTCTTCCCGCTGGTTTGGGTACAATGTCATCGAAGAATTTTGGTAGGCACTTACATGATGATGCCCACAGAGCCGTGCATCATGGCTTCATAGGTGACAGCTTGACCATTGTTGTTCTTCCTTTTGAAAGCCTGTAGGACCCAGTGAGCCGCGACAGCGGACGGTGAGCGTGTGGAGTACGTGCCTTGAGCAAAGCATTCTCAATGTTCTCTTTCGGGACACCGGCGTCTTTTGCGCGTCGGACGGCAGTGGCTAGCATAGAGTTCTCTTCAATAATCGGTGACCCGCCATCTAAATGCGGGACATAAGGTACTGAACAGAGTGCGCGTGGAAACATACATACTCCTGGCAGCGGCAAGAATGTCCTGTTAGCAAACGCGTGTGGCGCGTCCATTAGGAAGACATGCAAAGGAGGCTTACGCTGGCGGCTTTGCCGTACAATATAGATTTCTTCGCGTCTTCCGCACCTTTTCGTTGCTTTATTTTGGACCACTAGTAGGCGCGTTGGGTGCTATGAGCTTCTGAAGGCCAAGAGTTGGAGGTAGATCTCACTTTATTGTGACCTGAGTACGGTGTTGAGCTCCTGGAAAATGGTCGTGCATGTGATGCGCGGGGCCAGGCAGTCGGTAGCCTCAAGCGGAGCATCCAGCAAACTCAAGTAGTGTACTGGCAGTCCAGTTATGTAACGTTCTAGTTACTGTGCTAGTTTTCGCTTGCCTAATACGTTAACGTTTTAACAGTCCCTGAGTACAACGACACTTCAGATGTTGGAATCCAACTTGTCGGAGTGCAGGTCGCAATGGCAACCTTCCTCTGCAATGAAGGTCATAAACCGTTATCGGCATGACAAAATATACAGATTACAATATACATAGGTATACCGGCGTGTGAATGTACATATTCATATTGTAGATGAGTAGTGTCCCTTCGTGCAGTCGTCCAATCTTAGATCGTCCAATCAGATATATTTCGCCGGTGGAGTTTCAGCTCTCTCGCGAGGTTTCTCTACACCAGCCTCCGCGCCGCGGACAGCACTAATGAGATCGAAATGGAAGAAGGGGGTTTCAACGGGGACAATAGGCACTGTTCCCGAAGTAGGAGGAAGAGACTCGCTGTGGGCCTCGATGTCTTCAACGCCTACGCTGGAGGCATCATCCAACAGTTTCTCACGGCGACCGCCACGGTGGGATACAACAGATGCGGTTTCATTAGAAAGCTCGACTGCTGGGGTACCGATGCCGAAACCTGCGGCTACAAGAGCACGCCGGATCCAAGGGGACAGGATGGTAGCAAAATGGAACTGTAGTGTTGCATTACATTAGTTGTGCAGCGTGGTGGGATGAACACCGTGACTGACCTCTACAGGACGGTTTGCCCATTTCTGGACCTCAGTCCGCGTGTCTACGAGGGCTTGGACAGATGTAGTGTCGATTTGAGATCTAGGAATAAGAAATGAGTGAGTTTGTTCGTAAAAGAAGACTGAGGGTAGATGTCTTACACTCCAGAGAAGTCTAGCACAATCGCATGAAGAGCAGGTTTTTCATTGTTGGCTGCCTCTGCATTCAGGGAGTTGCCACGAGTTGGTCCGGGATCGTTCCAGGGACGATCAGCCATCTTTATCGTGCTGAAGTCAATCCCACGTCTCATGTTCTCCCTCACATGATCCACAATGACGGAGTTGATGATGGCGCAGTTGGGGTATAGGTAACTTTCTTCGAAGCGGTAAACGATCACACCCGGAGTAGGAGGGTCAACCTTGACATATTGGTTGGTTACGTCATCCTTGCGCAGCGGAACGAAGACTTCTCGTGATTCAGTTGAGTTGCGTGTCAGGGTAACTTTCCCAAGGAAATATCCCCTAGGGTGTGCGACGCGAACCAGAAGTAGGGCAAACGATGCCGAGACGGAGGTGTAAATGCCGTTCTCAATAGACGAAAAGACGGTGACCAGGACTGCAGCCAACCAAATGAGAAACTCGAGGGGGGAAACGCGCCAGTAAGAGAATGCTTGGGAAGGTGACGCGACAAGATCAGCGACCGCGTGGATGATAACGGCCGAAAGACCAGCGCTAGGGATCCAGTAAAAGGCTGGGGTAAGGCCATAGAGAGCAACGATGACAACCATCGCAGTGAAAATACCAGCCAGAGGAGTCCGCACGCCTGACTTCGACTTCAAGGCAGAGCGGGAGAACGATCCTGTAGCGGGATACGCATGGAATATAGTGCCGAGCGTGTTCGTGACGCCTATGGCGATGAGCTCCTGGTTGGGATTGATCTTGTATCCATTGACCCGTCCAAATGCTGCAAGTAGTATGTCAAAAGGGCATAACGGTCAGATGATCGGTGACTTACATCTGGCAATGGCGATGTGCTCAAGAAGGAGAATTATGGTGGCGACAGGGATCTGAGGCCCGAGAGCTTTGACGAGCTCGCTATCGATGACAGGGGCACCCACGTTTTGAAATCCTGCGGGAACAGTTTCCAAGATGGCAATCGGATATTTACCGGAGGCGGTTTTACGGTGTCGGCAGTACAGCCAAGAAGCTAGGGTCAACACTATCACCACAAAAGCATTTCTTGCAACTGAGATGAAAAAGAAAATTCGGGCTGGAAAAGACACCATAAGAGTTCCGTCATAGGGAGACTACATGAACCACAGCTTACCTCGTCTGGGGTACCGTTTGGATAAGTGATCACAAATGATGCGAATTGCGTAGAGCGAAAAAAGGCCTGTGAGACCCCAGGCGGCATCTAGTTTCGTACCAGGAAGTCCCTTGAGAGTATTGATGATAACTTCGTACGTGGCAGCTCGAGTACTATGAAATATGTCACAAATTGCGTTTCGTTCGAAATGACTGACACTCTCACTTCAACCCGGTAATGCCCATGAGGGCAGGAACCTGACCTGCAACTATATTTATCGCAGATCCAGTCATATACCCGCTGACTGCTGGTACGGGTATGAACTCGACGATCCAACCGATGCGCAAGAGGCCAATCCCGAGTACGATAAATCCACAAACAAAGGCCAACGTGGTGGCTATCAGTGGGCCAGCCCATTTACCAGGGTACTGTGCATCTACGGCAATGATGATTTGAGCCACGGTTTGCGACATAACTGCCACTGGTCCGATAGAAACATCTTTCGAAGTCGCAAAGAACTACGAGTAAATTTAGCGCCGCGATTATCCAAAGTAGCGTGCACGTACGCAATATACAAGGACGCCAACGAAGGACGAATACAGACCGTACTGTGCAGGAAGCGAGGCAAGCTACGAAGGCTTGTCAATCAACGAGAACAAGGGTTAAGATGGAATATTACTATTGCATATGACATGCCCTGTGGAACTAGCACCATTCCTACGGTAAGACCAGCAATAAGGTCACCAGTGAGCCATCCCAAATCTGAAAACGTATACGATTAGCCTGAGCTTGTCAAAGGGAGAATGATTGTCTCACTGTATCGGGTGATCCATCCAAAGATTGGAAACAGACTAATCAAGTATTTCACCGCCTAGAATAAGATAGTCCAAATCAAACACTGAGGGTGAAGAAAAGTATAAGGATTTCGTACCCCATGCCTTGGATCTTTCATGATTCCCTTCAAATAGGTTTCAGTGGTGATTGTAGTCACCGTCTGTTCGGGATTTCCAATAATTCTATTGACAACACGCTTTGCTGTTGAAAGCATGGTCGAACTACTAGTGGCTCAGATGGGCCCGGGAATGAGAGGGTCGGGTAGATATTTACTGTGGGTAGCTGGGCGCTGTGTGGACAAATGCAACAGATGTTGTGAAGAATGGCCACTACGCGAGCAAACCGGAATAACTTGATGGCGGGTATCCATTTTATGGATGCGGCAGTCCAGATTGATCCGTCAAGTTACGTTCTTTCTGTGAAATCATACCACGCCGATGTCGACTGAGCACGCCATCGATGGTCAAACTGACGATGGCTATGACTTTCAAGCTGATTTGCAGGGGGTTCACATCGGTCCACATGTACATGTTATATGCGCTGGGTTATAATTCATTCTATTCTCAGTCAAGCAATTGGACTTTGGATATTTACTGACCATGGAGTATTAATGTTCTTCCGCTTCCACGTTCTGGTCCACGATGGTGCCAATAGATGGTGCCATCGAATATAATGATCCAGGGGTCAATAGAATGTAGGTGCCTTGGAACGGGTCAAGTTCGTGACGACTGCGGTCACTGCGCAGCCACGGAAGCCATATGCATCTTTCAGTCTGGTAACTGGTTTCAAATTGGCACAAGCGACGAGGACTGAGGTCGCGGTAAGTGTACAACATAGCGGCTGCACTAGAGGACTGGTCCAGCTGTCCTTGTCATTTTGAGGCAACAATTTGCTGCAGTTGCAGCGCTGCAGTCAACACTGCAGTGGGGAGCCACGCATATGATAGGCAAATATTGTGACTGATGCTATGATGCTTGGAATGATGCATCAAAATTCTCGAAAAGGGAAACATCCCACGCTCGTCCATCTCCCAGTTACTAATTCTAACCCCAACATACTACTCATCAGTGAACCAGTGAGGAAAGTAGAAGACTACACATCACGATATATAGTACATAATCACAAGGACTAGCATAATTCTGCTATCTAATATATTATTATAAGTGGGACTCAGAGTAAAAATGGAATTTTCGGTAAAGCTCGGTAACTTGACTAGTTTTTTGGGGTCCTAGTCGGGGTGCCACGCGGTGCTAAACCAAAAGCATGGTCTGACACCATACTTCTCTTTGTGCAGTCCCAAGTTCAACTCCTGCGTCTAGCATTTTAATATGCCAAAAATGCGACTTTGTTTTGATCTATTTAAGGTGTCACTGGAAGGTTTTGTGCAACATTGCTGTACAGAAGGGACCAGGCTGTGGCACTGTGGCACTGTAGCACTCTGTAAGAGGTGTACATCATGGGCATTGTAGTGTACTGATTTGAACTTTGCAGCAGTTGGCAGATGAGAAAGTTTACAATTTATACCAGGTATTTACAATGAGACTATCAAGAATGTACATTTAACTGTTTCCATCCCATGTAGTCTGGGTATTTAAAGCTTTGTAATGTGGAGTATAATTATGATACATATGTAACATGGTCAGCCCGCCGCCCGCACATAACCATTACACCAAAAGGTGAAATACTGAAAGCTTAGCTTTCAGCATCAGCGATGGTATATGTACTGATTATGAGAACTCGGGTAAGCCAGCGTGCTTACAACATATTGTACATCAGATAATGAATTTTATAAGTTTATCATTTTCGCGTCGGTTACCTGATGTGGAATACACTTAGCCTAAATTTGTAGCGAAGGAGTTTCCTGATGTTCAACTTGAACCAATCAGATAGATTTCGCCGATGGAGTTTTAACTCTCTCGCGAGGTTTCTCTACACCAGCCTCCGCGGCGCGGACAGCGCTAATGAGATCGAAATGGAAGAAGGGGGTTTCAACGGGGACAATAGGCACTGTTCCCGAAGTAGGAGGAAGAGACTCGCTGTGGGCCTCAATATCTTCGATGCCTACGCTGGAGGCATCATCCAATAATTTATCACGGCGACCGCCACGGTGGGGTACAACAGGTGCAATCTCGTTAGAGAGCTCGACTGCTGGGGTACCGATGCCGAAACCTGCGGCTACAAGAGCACGCCGGATCCAAGGGGACAGGATGGTAGCAAAATGGAACTGTAGTGTTGCATTACATTAGTTGTGCAGCGTGGTGGGATGAACACCGTGACTGACCTCTACAGGACGGTTTGCCCATTTCTGGACCTCAGTCCGCGTGTCTACGAGGGCTTGGACAGATGTAGTGTCGATTTGAGATCTAGGAATAAGAAATGAGTGAGTTTGTTCGTAAAAGAAGACTGAGGGTAGATGTCTTACACTCCAGAGAAGTCTAGCACAATCGCATGAAGAGCAGGTTTTTCATTGTTGGCTGCCTCTGCACTCAGGGACTTGTCAAGAGTTGGTCCGGGATCGTTCCAGGGACGATCAGCCATCTTTATCGTGCTGAAGTCAATCCCACGTCTCATGTTCTCCCTCACATGATCCACAATGACGGAGTTGATGATGGCGCAGTTGGGGTATAGGTAACTTTCTTCGAAGCGGTAAACGATCACACCCGGAGTAGGAGGGTCAACCTTGACATATTGGTTGGTTACGTCATCCTTGCGCAGCGGAACGAAGACTTCTCGTGATTCAGTTGAGTTGCGTGTCAGGGTAACTTTCCCAAGGAAATATCCCCTAGGGTGTGCGACGCGAACCAGAAGTAGGGCAAACGATGCCGAGACGGAGGTGTAAATGCCGTTCTCAATAGACGAAAAGACGGTGACCAGGACTGCAGCCAACCAAATGAGAAACTCGAGGGGGGAAACGCGCCAGTAAGAGAATGCTTGGGAAGGTGACGCGACAAGATCAGCGACCGCGTGGATGATAACGGCCGAAAGACCAGCGCTAGGGATCCAGTAAAAGGCTGGGGTAAGGCCATAGAGAGCAACGATGACAACCATCGCAGTGAAAATACCAGCCAGAGGAGTCCGCACGCCCGACTTCGACTTCAAGGCAGAGCGGGAGAACGATCCTGTAGCGGGATACGCATGGAATATAGTGCCGAGCGTGTTCGTGACGCCTATGGCGATGAGCTCTTGGTTGGGATTGATCTTATATCCATTGACCCGTCCAAATGCTGCAAGTAGTGTGTCAAAAGGACATAACGGTCAGATGATCGGTGACTTACATCTGGCAATGGCGATGTGCTCAAGAAGGAGAATTATGGTGGCGACAGGGATATGTGGCCCGAGAGCTTTGACGAGCTCGCTATCGATGACAGGGGCACCCACGTTTTGAAATCCTGCGGGAACAGTTTTCAAGATGGCAATCGGATAATTACCGGAGGCGGTTTTACGGTGTCGGCAGTACAGCCAAGAAGCTAGGGTCAACACTATCACCACAAAAGCATTTCTTGCAACTGAGATGAAAAAGAAAATTCGGGCTGGAAAAGACACCATAAGAGTTCCGTCATAGGGAGACTACATGAACCACAGCTTACCTCGTCTGGGGTACCGTTTGGATAAGTGATCACAAATGATGCGAATTGCGTAGAGCGAAAAAAGGCCTGTGAGACCCCAGGCGGCATCTAGTTTCGTACCAGGAAGTCCCTTGAGAGTATTGATGATAACTTCGTACGTGGCAGCTCGAGTACTATGAAATATGTCACAAATTGCGTTTCGTTCGAAATGACTGACACCCTTACCTGAACCCGGTAATGCCCATGAGGGCAGGAACCTGACCTGCAACTATATTTATCGCAGATCCAGTCATGAACCCACTGATTGCTGGCACGGGTATGAACTCGACGATCCAGCCGATGCGCAAGAGGCCAATCCCGAGTACGATAAATCCACAAACAAAGGCCAACGTGGTGGCTATCAGTGGGCCAGCCCATTTATGAGGGTACTTTGCATCTACAGCAATGATGATTTGAGCCACGGTTTGCGACATAACTGCCACTGGTCCGATAGAAACATCTTTCGAAGTCGCAAAGAACTACGAGTAAATTTAGCGCCGCGATTATCCAAAGTAGCGTGCACGTACGCAATATACAAGGACGCCAACGAAGGATGAATACAGACCGTACTGCGCAGGAAGCGAGGCAAGCTACGAAGGCTTGTCAATCTACGAGAACAAGATTTAAGACAGAATATTACTATTGCATATGACATTCCTTGCGGGACTAGCACCATCCCTACGGTAAGGCCAGCAATAAGGTCGCCAGTGAGCCATCCCAAATCTGAAAACGTGTATGATTAGCCTGAGCTTGTCACAAGCTGAAGGAAAAATGCAGTGTCTTACTGTATCGGGTGATCCATCCAAAGATTGGGAAAAGACTGGTCAAATATTTCACCGCCTAGAATAAAACAATCTAAATCGAGTACTCAGGGTGAAGAAAAGTAAATTTTTCGTACCTCATGCCTTGGATCTTTTACAACTTGAATGCCCTTTAAATAGGTTTCAGTGGAGATTGTGGTTACAGTCTGCTCGGGGTTTCCGATAATTCTATTGCCAACACGCTTTGCTGTCGAAAGCATGGTCGAACTCCGAGTCAGTGGCTCCGAGTCAAATGGGCCCACCGGGAATGAGAGGCTCAGGTAGATATTTATGGGTAGATGATAGGCGCTCAGCGTGGACAAATGTAGCAGATTGGGCGGCTTTGTTCAAGGCAATCAAGACTGGCTCCAAACGACAAGTGATCACTACGTTCGCAACGTAGCACGGTCGCCTATACAGTTTTCTGTGATGTTGCGAAGAATGGCCAGCCAAACGAAGGCGGGTGTCCATTTTATAGATGCGACAGTCGAAATTGATCCGTCAAGATACGTTCTTTCTGTGAAGCATACCACGCCTTGATGTCAACTAAGCACGCCATTGATGGTCGAATTGGCGATAACAAGCAGATTTGCAGAAGGTTCAGGCCTCAGGCATTTGTCTATCATATTACTTATATCCGCTGAGTTGAAATTCATCGATCATTATCCATTCTGAGTGGTATTTTATTACTGAGATACAATGTTCACCGCGATGAATGTGATGGTGCCATCGAACACAATGGTCCAGGGGCAAATAAAACGCGGAGCGGGTCATGTTCATGACATAGGCACTGACTCCGCAGCCACAGCACGGAGTCGGCGCAAACCGTATCTTTCAATCTGGCTTCAAATTGACACCAGCGACGACGATTGCCAAGGCCTGAGGCAGCAGTAAGAGCGGCTGCACCACGTTGCAAGGTACAACTCCGTCAGAGTCGTTCCCGCCTCCCGGAACAGCGTGAGACTCGTGTAGAGAGTCATTCACACACGGCGACAGCATACTCATGGAGAAAGCCTTTCCTAGTAAGTAGAAATCAAATCGTAACGTTAGTATAACGTGACGGAGTGGACCTACTACAGGTACTGAGTACCTGCCAGGCAAGCAAGTTCTTGTGTGAACGCGACACAATGCAAGTGCCATGCCATCCTGTGCTATCAACCAGGACAATGTTCCTCTCAGGGTATTGCTTGACAGGTTGTCAGAGGCTTCACCACTGGCACATTCGATGGCGACATACAGACTAATTTGATAGTATTACGCCACGCCCTGGCTGTATCATTAACGATCAATTCGAGGGATATGTGCACTGACCTGAACGATTCTTTGTAATTTGCGAAAGCCTGGCCTCAGTGAGTAGTATGAGTTCAACTAGAAAGCTTCAAAAACTACAAAGGTCCTAGGCTGCCGTAAATGGGTCACGTGTAGCAACTGTTTTGCACTGTCCGCTGTGTAATGTTGTACATACTCTCGTCGCTGTAAAGACCAGAGCGCAGTGCGCCTGTATCACGAACAGATATCACGAACTCATCAGTAACGATATCGATTTATGTCTATTCACCCAAAGGCTGTGCCTCTCGTGGCACCTGGTCATACACGCCCAGTAACTCACCTCTCTTTTTCACCACTCCAAGACGATGGCACCTACCTTCTTGTGTCCAGCTGCAAAGATGGCAATCCGATGCTTAGAGAATGGACCGGAGACTGGATAGGTACATTTCTGGGTCATAAGGGTGCAGTATGGTGCACAAAACTCTCTCCGGATGCTTCGCGAGCGGCATCAGGAAGCGCTGACTTCACTGCGTGAGTCTGCCGCTCCAATTGCCACCTTACTTCCTTCCTTGCTAATTATAATTAAAACCAAGGAAAATATGGGACACGTATTCAGGAGATGTCTTACACTCATTCCCCCACAATCATATTGTTCGAACTGTGGCAATCTCTCCGACGTGTTCTCACCTTCTTACTGGAGGTCAAGAAAAGAAGGTCAGAATATTTGACCTTGCACGGCCAGACGCGGAGGCAGACTTCCTTGGCGATGTTGGCCTACCGTCCCATGATGGAACTGTGAAGAGCGTAGTTTGGGTTGGAGAGCATACTGGTGTATCGGCTGGAGATGATGGTATCATCAAGTTTGTTATAATAACTAACCACGACAGAACGCCACTGACGATAACGTTGTACAGATGGTGGGACCTGCGAACACGAAAACTTACAACAACTATGACATTCCCTAATCCCATAACTTCGATGGAACTATCGCCGCAAACCAAGCGTCTGGTTGTGACATCGGGAAAAACTGTTGCATTCATACCTGCTTTACCTAGTGGTACTCCAACACATAGTCTCAACCTAGCATACTCGCCATCATCCGCATCCGTTCATCCTATCCTTCAAGACCGCTTTGTCACAGGCAATCTCGGTGACGAATGGGTCAGGGTCCATGGAATGGATGGCGAGGAGCGGGAAATCTTAAAGGGACATCACGGACCTGTCCACTGCGTCGAGTTTAGCCCTGACGGCGAAGTATATGCAAGCGGCAGCGGTGTGTTTTCCTCCTAACTGTAGGCATTCTTATCTGATTAGGCGTCAATTACGTTACTTTTCAGAGGATGGTGAGACTTGTTCGAACAGAATGGTTTGGACGATATTGATAGGTATAATATCACAGGTACAATTCGACTCTGGCAAACAACACCCGGGAAGGCATACGGCTTGTGGCAAGGTAATACTAACGGTGGTTAGGAGAGAGTGGGAAGGAGACACCGCACACCGTCTAACATCTTTAGGTCATACATTGTCGATTAGTTTGTGGAAATGTTCGTTGATCGAGCAAGGGGATACATCATGTAATGTCACGAAGCTTACAATTCAATCATATCATACTGTTTCCAATCTGCATGACTATCTTTATTCAACAGCTAGCGGACTTGCATGGAATTACTCAATCATACTTCCACTGGGGCGCATACCGGGAGTACTCGTGGGTCATATGGTTGAGAGAGGCTGGGCAGTTAACTTCTTGCCTGCTGTCAAGTTGTGTGCAGGAGTGACTTGGTTGGAGAGATGATACCCATTTTCACATGATATCAATCTCTTCCTTGCGTGTTGCAGTCTTATTATTAGTCACATGCTCGTCCGAGACTATACTTAACGGGGGTCGTAGAACGATGTGGTACATATGTTCGTTACGTTGGACGGTACCATGGTTTCTGAAAGATAAGGAGAGCCAATCTATTTCGGACTCGAAATGCCAATTGTACTCCCGTAGGGGATAGACTGGCGCTTGTTGCTCGTCTATACTAATATGCGCGAGGCATGGTTCATCTGATCCTGTATCCACGATAAAGTGACACCTAACATGCTGAAGTCAATCACCAGCTGCTCCAGCCTAGCAATCTTGCGGCGCTCGCATATATCATCTATTTACAAGAGTGGAGTCAGGTTAGCCTCCTTGCACTCTACGCCCGCAATCCAAAGAGAGGGCCTGGGAGATTTTTCATTAACAGACCGGGTTGCGATTGTCACTGGAGGCAACCGTGGTCTCGGACTCGAGGCTGCATTGGCGCTCTCTACGGCTGGTTCGCGTGTAGTATATTGTTTGGATCTCCCGGAGAAGCCAGGTGAAGATTGGAACGCCGCTCGCCAGAGCCTAGCACAACTTGAGGGTGCAGGAAGACTCGAATATGTGACTAATGATGTCCGTGATCAGAAAAAGCTGCTCCAAACGGTAGAAGAAATTGCAACAACGGAGGGGAGGATGGATATTTGCGTCGCATCAGCAGGGATCGCTGGAGCCGCGCGGCCTTGCTTGGAGTATACAGAAGAAGAGCTCGAAGAGGTGTGTCGATGTTCTGTATTTGATCGTAAGAACATAGCTCAACTTCGTGAGAGGTTTATGCTGTAAACCTCAAAGGAGTGTTCTTTAGTGCTCAAGCTGCTGCAAGGCAAATGCATCGGTTCCAAACACCGGGAAGTATTATTCTCCTGGGCTCCATCGCTGGCAGTGTTGCTCTGAAGGTAACCATAGCTCAGCTCTTCTCGCTTACATACCCTTGACTACTACACTTGCAGCACACGCCGGTACTTCCATACAATACTAGCAAGGCTGCAGTGATACAAATGGCTCGTGTCATGGCATGTGAACTTGCACCAAACAACATCAGGGTGAACTCGCTATCGCCAGGTTATATTGAGACACCGTACGTTCTGTGTTCAAGTTGTGTTCCAAAACCCTCTAACGCATAAGTTTACAGCATGACGAGAGCAACAATTTCTGCGCGACCGGAATATCAAGCTATATGGTCAGAACAAAGCGCTATGAATAGACTTGGAAAGCCTCACGACTACGTGGAATTATAACGTGGCTGGCATCTGACGCATCGAGTTTTTGCACGGGAAGCAAGTGCGTAGAATGTTTTGGT